>JAJPUD010004708.1:69747-100127 GCA_023553655.1 Myrmecobius fasciatus
CTGAGGAGTTGTAATTAGAATTACACAAGATCTGTCAGCTTCCATATTAAAGGATCGAAGGGCCTGGAATCAGATATTCTGAAAGACAAAGGAACTTGGATTACAGCCAAGAATAAGTTATCCAGCTAGAATAAGCATTATCTTCCAGGGAAGAAGATGGTCAATTATGAGAAAGGAGAATTTCTCCTATTTCTAATGAAAAGACCAGTTCTAAACAAAAAATTTGACCTCCAAACACAGAACTGAAAGAGAAGCATAAAAAGGTAAAAAGGAAAGAACTCTTGAGAACCATATTTCTACTTTGGGTATACTTAAAGAATGGGGGTATAATTTGATTTTACTTTGATAAAATGAAAAAGAAACTAGAGGTGGAAGGGCTATCATACTGGAAAAAGAGGGGAAAGTAGGTAAAATAAAGATAAAAAAGAAGGTAAAAATAAGGTAAAATCTCATAAAGAGGCAAAGAAAATCTAATATAATTGAGGGAAAGAAGAGAGAGCGATGAGCATTATGTCAATCTTACTCTCATCAGATTGGACTCTAAAAGAGTATATCAGACACATTTGCTTTCACAGAAAAACTATCCCTCCTTATAGGGAAGTAGGAGGGAAAGGAGGAAAAGAAAGGGATTGACTAATAGAAGGGAAAATAGAAGAATTAGGGGAAAGGTGTAAAGAAGAGGGAGGAGTTCTAAAGGGGGGAGGACTGTTAGAGGGAGGTGGTCATCATAAACAAAATACTGGGGAGGGAGGAAGGGTGAATGGTGAAAGGAAAGAGAAAAACATAACTTTGGGTAAATAAGATGGCAGGAAATACAGATTTAGTTATTTTAACCGTAAATGTGAATGGGATGAACTCCCCCATAAGGCGGAAGCGGATAGCAAACTGGATTAAAAGCCAGAATCCTACAATATGTTGTTTACAAGTAACACATCTAAAACTTAGAGATACATACAGAGTGAAGGTAAAGGGCTGGAGCAGAATCTATTATGTTTCAGGTGAATAAAAAAGAAGCAGGGGTAGCAATCCTGATCTCAGATCAAGTAAAATCAAAGATAGATCCAATTAAAGGAGATAAGGAAGGAAACTATATTTTACTAAAGGGTACCATAGATAATGAAGCAGTATCAGTACTAAACATATATGTACCAAGTGGTATAGCATCCAAATTCCTAACGGAGAAATTAACAGAGATGCAAGAAGAAATAGACAGCAAAACTATACTAGTGGGGGATCTCAACCTTGCTCTCTCAGAATTAGAAAAATCAAACTACAAAATAAATAAGAAAGAAGTTAGGGAGGTAAACAAAATGTTAGAAAAGTTAGGTATGATAGATCTTTGGAGGAAATTGAATGGAGAGAGAAGAGAGTTTACTTTTTTCTCAGGGGTTCATGGAACTTATTCAAAAATTGACCATGTGTTAGGGCATTAAAAACCTCAAAATCAAATGCAGAAAAGCAGAAATAGTAAATGCATCCTTTTCAGATCATGATGCAATAAAAATCACATGTAATATAAGGCCAGGGGAAAATAGACTAAAAGTTAATTGGAAATTAAATAATCTAATTTTAAAGAATGAATGGTTGAAAGAGCAAATTATAGACACAATCAATAATTTCATCCAGGAGAATGACAATAATGAGACCATACCAAAATTTGTGGGATATAGCCAAAGCGGTTATAAGGGGTTATTTTATATCTCTAGATGCTTACTTGCATAAAATAGAGAAAGAGAAGATTAATGAACTGGGCTTACAATTAAAAAAGCTAAAAAAAGAGCAAACTAAAAACCCTCAATTAAATACCAAATTGGAAATTCGAAAATAAAAGGGGAGATTAATGAAATTGGAAATAAGAAAACTATTGAATTAATAAATAAAACTAAGAGTTGGTTTTATGAAAAAACCAACAAAACAGGTAAGCCTTTAGATAATTTGATTAGAAAAAGGAAAGAGGAAAATCAAATTGTTAGTATTAAAAATGATAAGGGAGAACTTTCCTCCAATGAAGAGGAAATTAGAGTAATTATTAGGAGTTACTTTGCCCAACTTTATGCCAATAAATTTAATAATCTAAATGAAATGGAGGAATATCTACAAAAATATAGATTGTCCAGGTTAACAGACGAGGAAATAAATTATTTAAATAGCCCCATTTTAGAAAAAGAAATAGAACAAGCTATTAATCAACTCCCTAAGAAAAAATCTGGTCCAGGGCCAGATGCATTTACATGTGATTTCTACCAAATATTTAAAGAACAATTAATTCCAATACTATATAAACTATTTGAAAAAATAGGGAAAGAAGGTATACTACCAAATTCCTTCTATGATACAGATATGGTGCTGATAGCTAAACCAGGTATGGTGAAAACAGAGAAAGAAAACTATAGACCAATTTCCCTAATGAAAATTGATGCAAAAATTTTAAATAAGATTTTAGCAATGAGATTACAAAAAATCATCCCTAGGATAATACAGTATGACCAAGTAGGATTTTTACCAGGAATGCAGGGCTGGTTCAATATTAGGAAAACTACCAGCATAATCAGTTATATTAATAATTAAACTAACAAACATCATATGATTATCTCTATAGATGCAGAAAAAACATTTGATAAAATCCAACACCCATTCCTATTAAAAAACACTAGAGAGTATAGGAATAAATAGACTTTTCCTTCAAATGATTAGTAGCATCTACTTAAAACCTTCAGAAAGCATCTTATGTAATAGAGACAATTTAGAACCATTCCCAGTAAGATCCCAGTAAGAACAAGGCTGCCCACTGTCACCATTACTATTTAATATTGTATTAGAAATGTTAGCTTTGGCAGTAAGAGAAGAAAAAGAGATTAAAGGAATTAGAGTAGATAATGAGGAAACCAGATTATCATTCTTTGCAGATGATATGATGGTATACTTAGAGGACCCTAGAGACTCAACTAAAAAACTGCTAGAAACAATTCACAACTTTAGCAAAGTGGCAGGATACAAAAGAAATCCACATAAATCATCAGCATTTTTATATATTACCAACAAAGTTCAGCAGGAAGAGATACAAAAAGAAATTCCATTCAAAATAACGGTTCACAGTACAAAATATTTGGGAATCTATCTGCCAAGGAAAAGTCAGGAACTATACAAACTAAACTACAGAACACTTTCCACACAAATAAATTCAGACCTAGCCAATTGGAAAAACACCAAGTGCTCATGAGTAGGCCGAGCAAATATAATAAAAATGACAATACTACCCAAACTAATTTACTTATTTAGTGCCATATCAATCAATCTCCCAAGAAATTATTTTACAGATCTAGAAAAAATAGTAGCAAAGTTCATTTGGAAGAAGAAAAGGTTAAGAATTTCAAGGAAATTAATGAAAAAAAAAGGCTGATGAAGGTGGCCTTGCTCTACTACATCGAAAACTATATTATAAAGCAGTGGTAATCAAAACCATTTGATACTGGCTGAGAAATAGAGCAGTCGATCAGTGGCCTAGGATAGGATCACAGGATAAACTAGGCAATAACTATAGCAATCTAGTGTTTGATAAACCCAAAGACCCCAGCTTTTGGGATAAGAACTCACTATTCGACAAAAACTGCTGGGAAAATTGGAAACTAGTATGGAAGAAATTAGGGTCTAACCCACACCTAACACCACATACCAAGATAAGATCTAAATGGGTTCATGATTTAGATATAGAGAGTGATATTAGAAGCAAATTAGAGAAACATAGGATAGTTTACTTCTCAGACCTTTGTAGATGGAATAAATTTATGTCCAAATAAGAACTGGAACACTTAATTGAATACCAGATAGATAATTTTGACTATATTAAGTTAAAAAGTTTTTGTACAAACAAAACTAATGCAGACAAGATTAGGAGGGAAGCAATAAATTGGGAAATCATCTTTACATTTAAGGGTTCTGATAAAGGCCTCATTTCAAATATATTGAGAATTGTCTCATATTTGTAAGAATTCAAGCCATTCTCCAATCGATAAATGGTCAAAGGATATGAACAGACAAATTTCAGATGATGAAATTAAAACCATTTCTAGTCATATGAAAAGGTGCTCCAAATCACTATTGATCAGAGAAATGCAAATTAAGATAACTCTGAGGTACCACTACACACCTGTTGGCTAAAATGACAGGAAAAGATAATGACGATTGTTGGAGGGGATGTGGGAAAGCTGGGACACTGATACATTGTTGGTGGAATTGTGAATAGATCCAACCATTCTGGAGAGCAATTTGGAACTATGCTCAAAAAGTTATGAAACTGTGCATACCCTTTGACCCAGCAGTGTTTGTATTGGGCTTATATCCCAAAGAAATCATAAAGGAAGGAAAGGGACCCACATGTGCAAGAATGTTTGTGGCAACCCTTTTTGTAGTGGCTAGAAATTGGAAACTGAATGGATGCCCATCAATTGGAGAATGGCTGAATAAATTATGGTATATGAATGTTATGGAATATTATTACTCTGTAAGAAACAACCAGCAGGATGATTTCAGAGAGGCCTGGAGAGACTTGCATGAACTGATGCTGAGTGAAATGAGCAGAACCAGGAGATCATTATACATGGCAACAATAAGACTATATAATGATCAATTCTGATGGACATGGCTTTGTTCAACAATGAAATGTTTCAAACCAGTTCCAATTGTTCAGTGAAGAAAGCCATATACACCCAGAGAGAGGGATGTGAAATGTGGTCCACAACATAACATTTTCATGCTCTCAATTGATGTTTGTTTGCATTGTTTCCTTTCTCAGATTTTTTCTACTTGTACATACGATTTTTCTTGCACAGCAGTGTAAGTATGGAAATATGTGTACATATAATCGATTTTTCAAGTATTTTAACATAGCTAACATGTAGTGGATTTCCTGCCATCTAAGGGAGGGGTAGGGACTGGGGGGGGGATTTGTAATAGAAAGCTTTGTAAGGGTCAATGTTGAAGAATTACCCATCCATATGTTTTGCAAATAAAAAGCTTTTTAATAAAAATAAATAAATAAAATAAAATTATGAAGAACTATAGTATTGAAGAAAGAAAATTGGTGTGAGAGAGAGAGAATTAGAATGCACTTGCTTCCTAGTTCAAATTTTGTACCTGTATCAACCACATATGTGACCTCAGGTCACTTAATTTCCCTGCTCTACATTTCTCCATCTATAAAATGAGGGAATTAAACTGTAGATTAGGGAATGCAGGATCAGAAAGAATCTTTTTGGAAGTAACTTCCAATCTTTTTGCAGAACACTCATCTTATTGCCTAGGAAGCATGTCAAAAATATCTAGTCATCTGATGAAGAAAATGATTTGCCAGAAGATCAAGTGACTTGTCTAAGAGCACACAAATGGTAATTATCAGAGTAGAGACTTGAACTCAGTTAGTCCTTGACCTCCATTTCACAAAAACTGCTTCTTGCTTTCTAGACAGTTTATTTGTGTCCCTCTACCCTCTGTTTTTAACTTCCTCTGACTTATAAATGGCCTTCTTTCTGATGAGTTACTTAAATATGTTCCCTTCTCTTATCTGGCACTGGTATTACTCTGGTGTAAGTTCTCATTCTTTTATCCTTGGATTATTACAATTGCCTACTGGTGGGTTTACTTGCCTCTACTCCTTCTCATTCCAATTCATCTTCCATTCCATTGCCAAAGTGATTTTTTAAAATTGAAGATCCAGCCAAATCATCTTCCTACTCTGTAGAAATCATTGGCTCCCAGCACCCCCAGGATCAAATACAAAGTCCTCTGTTTGGCTATTTAAAGGCTTTTACAACTTATGTCTCCTTCTTTTCTCCTCCCCCCTCCCAAGACAACCATCCCCAAATTTCAAGACTTTTTTTACACCTTAATATCCTGTATAAATTCTTTAGTCTATTGTCACTAGCATCTTTGTTGTTCCTCCAAAAAGGCATTCCATCTTTAGACCAAACTGGCTGACCCCTGTGCCTGGAATGTTCTTCCTTTTCATTTTTGACTCCTGGCTTCCCTACATTTGCTTTGTGCCCCAATTAAAATTACATCTTCTACGGAAAGCTTTTTCTAACCCCTCTTAATTCTAGTGCCTTCCTTTTGTTAACTTTTTAAAAAATTTATCCTACACATAACTTGTACATTTTCATTTAATTGTTTTCTTCCGCATTAGATTATGAACTCCTTTTTGCCTCTTTTAATTTTTTTTTTTCTGAGGCAGTTGGGGTTAAGTGACTTGCTCAGGGTCCCATAGCTAGGAAGTGTTAAGTGTCTGAAGCCATATTTGAACTTAGGTCCTCCTGACTTCAGGGCTGGTGGGCTATCCACTATGCCATCTAGCGCCCCACCTCTTTTAACATTCTTAGCATTTAGCACAGAGCCTGGCACATAATAGACACTTAATAAATGTCCATTCAGTAATTGACATTTCTGTTTTCCATCAACATATCTAAGCAGCCTAATATAATTCTGTGTGGTTTTAGTAGCCTAAGACTAAGTCAAAGTACTTTATTATACTTTATTTCAATATATCAAATGAGGTAATATTTCTCCATTTAATATAGTGCCTTGCAAATAGCTGATTGTCATCCTTCATTCTCAAAAAGGATCAAAATGATATACTTATGTAGGCGTTTAAGGTACATTGTGTCTGACTATGGTTGATTAGATCAGTATGAACTTGGATGGCTCTCCCATATATCTGGCACAAAAAGTCCATATGAACATTTGCAGTGGAGATGTTTCTAATGTTTCTTTTGAACTACTGAAATTCTGCTCTGCCCATAGAGCACAAGTAACTTCTTTGATATTGACATGACATGGTAGGTGATCCTGTGCCAGTATTTCCCCATCTCACTATTATTCTTCAGAGAGACCCTTGAGAATGTTCTTGTATCACTTCTTACCTTTATATGAGTGCTTGCCTTGTGTGAGTTCTCTGTTAAATAGTCTTGTAGGGAAATCTACAGTTGACACTTGAATAACCTGACTAACCTTTCAGAGTTATGCCCTTTGCAGTAGAATGCTTGGCAGTTTAGCTCAAAAAGGTGTGGTACTTTATCTTGTCTGATGATCTTTGGAATCTTCCTAAGACAGTGCTGCTGGTAAACTGTCACATGACAGTCAGGTCAGCACAGTGGCTCTATAGATTTTCAGTTTGGTAGGTAGAAAAGGTTCCTCTTTTCTCCTGCACTTTCCTTTGGAGCCTCCAAAATAATGAGTTAACTCTGGCATCAATCTCATTGTGTGTATATAGTAAGTGAATTTATCAACAGTATTAAAACATTCTCTATTTGATCTGATTGATGGTTCTAAGTAAGGATGGTGTGGGGCTGTCTGATGGAGAACCTCTATTTTCTTAGTGTTAATTGTTAGCCAAAAATTAGCGGAAGCAACAGAGAATTGATCTTTGTCACATCTCTGAACAAAAAGTTGTACACCAACTTTTCCTCAAGTATGGTTTGATTTATAGCCTTTTCAAGTTAATTAACTAAATGTTAGTGTGGTAGGTGATCTTGTTGCTATTTTCATCCTCATTGAAGCCATCTGACAACATTGCTGAAAATGCCATGCTAAAAAGCAGGGGTGCAAGCATGTAGCTCTGCTTCATTCCATTGGTGACTAGGAAATTGCGATATCATCTATTATTCAGAACCCATGCAAGCATGCCAACTTTAGAACTAACATATAGTAGAATTGTCATATAGTAGGCACTATATAAATGTCAGCTATTATTATTCCCTTTTAGCAATATTATAATATAGTTTTATAACACAGCCTGCCTTGAAGAATTATTGTACATAATTATTTAATTTATTATTTATTATGAAGCATTTGTGATTTCCTAGATTCCTGTTGACTTTAGGTAATCTATTATTGTTTTCTGTTTTGATTTGGAAGATATACTTACTAAGGAATGTGTATTCACTGACATTTTCAGCAGAGGTTGAATGTTCTTGAAAAAGAAACTTGGAGGCTTTCTTTGGCCTGAAATTGTTCATCTTCTAACATGTTACATATGCCAGATCTTGGAACTTTGGATATTTTTTCTGAGATTGTAGTCTCATTTATTCTAGTGTTAATTTAACAAATTAATTATATTATTTCACTGTTAAAATCATTTGAAATAGTTGGTGGTGTGTTTGGCCTTTTAAAGCATTGAATTCTCCTCTCCTTAATTCTGAACCATTTATTTGTTTTGTGAGACACTGAACGTGATAATAACTTGTCAGGTGAACCATCTGATGGTGTCCACATCTAAAATGGAAAAAAAAACAATGAAGGAAAAGTAAGACCTGGGTCTGCATCCTGCCATGTAAGAGCAGATGCAAAGACCAAAATGAATCCTATTTAATTCTCTCCCTAAATATTTTTCCTACCATATATGACAGTAGATTATGATTAACATCACTTGTTTTTTGAGTACCTAAATAATTGAAGCTTTTCTTTCCCCACTGTACCTTCAAACCCCTTGCCAAATATATATTCTGGCTATGGGGCTTTCTTTCTATTTAGTGAAGACTTTTTCAGAAAAGATTAATTGAATCTTTAATTCCAGCTCTTCCCACTAACTTGAGAACTTTCTTTTGCCAACTTTTCCCTGTCTTTCTTGGTTTTGTTATTTGAAAAACAACCCTTTGTAACTTCCTCTGTGACTGACTTCTCTCCCTCAATTCCTTTTAATGGCTTCTGTTGATGAAGGTAAAAGTTGACTCAAGATCCGGTGAAGCACAAGGCTGAATATGCCTCATTTCCTTAGGCCTATTTGCTATGACTCACACCTTCCATTTCTAGTACACTTTTTTTTTTGCTCTGTTAGGGCAAATTGTCATCCTTTCACATATTATGACAAGTAGTTTTAAAAAGTATTTTAAAAAAAATAAAACTTTAAAAAAGTCCCAATTTACAAACATCCCCACTTAATACAGGTAACTTTTTGCCATGCTCCAGTTGAAAAATGGCATCTGTTCACCTGGGACTATATAAGTTGCTTCACAGTTTCCTTTAGGAAGCTTAAAATTTTTAAAAGCTTCCTGTAGGAAGCTTTAAAATTTTAATAATATATAAGTTCATATATGGTAGGGAAACCCTGCAAAAACTTTCAGGCTTTTTCATCACAAAGGCCATTTTTTACACTCAATTCTTTCATTTTTTGAAGATTGAGATTAATGCTACTGAACATGAGTCTTTTAAATTCAGTTCTTCCATATGTGAAATGTGTTATATGGTAACAGCACAATTTTTTTCTATATAATATGTAGAAATTATTTTCCCTTTGTGGAGAAAACTTGATTTAAATGTTAAAATATTGCCTTTTTGTCTTCTTAAAATATCTTTTCTGCATTCATTGGTAAAGGCTATTTAAATTAGTGGAGAAAGGGACCCACATGTGCAAAAATGTTTGTGGGAGCACTTTTGTAGTGGCTAGAAATTGGAAACTGAATGGCTGCCCATCAATTGAAGAGTGGCTGAAGAAATTATGGTATATGAATGTTATGGAATATTATCGTTGTATAAGAAACAACCAGCAGGATGATTTCAGAGAGGCCTGGAGAGACTTGCATGAATTGATGCTGAGCTAAATAAGCAGAACCAGGAGATCATTATACACGGCAACTAGAGTATATGATGATCAGTTGTGATGGACATGGCTCTCTTCAACAATGAAATGTTTCAGACCAGTTCCAATTGTTTAGTGATGAAGTATATGAATGTGGACCACAACATAGCATTTTCATGCTCTCTATTGATGTTTGCTTGCATTATGTTTCCCTTCTCAGATTTTTTTTTCTTGTAGATCCGACTTCTCTTGTACAACATGATAACTGTTAAAAAAAATGTATACACATATTCGGTTTGTCAAGTATTTTAACAATCAACATGTAGTAGACTTCCTGCCATCTAGGGGAGGGGTGAGGGCTAGGAGGGAAAAATTTGTAACAAAGTTTTGCAAGGATCAATGTTGAAAAATTACCCATACATATGTTTTGCAAATAAAAAGTTTTAATAATAAAATAAAAATAAATTAATTAATGGAGAAAATGTATTTCCCCCTTTCTCTTTGGCTCAGGGGAACAGAAAAAATAATCATTTTAGCATTAAATGACTTGTCAACTAGTTTTTACAGTGTCTGAGGTATGAATTGCCTCGTTGGTATAAATTTTGAAGCAAAGCATTGTGGTTAATTTCGTTGAAAGTTTATAAAAACCAAATAAATCAAATTGGCATTTGTTACATTTTAAAAGTTTATAGCTAGAAGTTGACTTAGAGATAATCTAGTCTAACTCATTTAACAGATGAGAAAATTGATACCTGGAGAGAAGTTTGATCTGCTCAAGGTCATTCAGAGGGTAGATTAGCAGAACCTGTATGTCCAAAGTAATGTATTTGATTCCTAACCTATTGCTTAAGTTTTAAATCACATCGAGACATAGGGGAAGAGTAACTGATTTTTAGTTGTAGTGTTTTCCAATTTATAATGATGTCTCCTCTGTTCTGACAGAAAAGCCAATTAAACATTCAAGAATATTGCCAAGCAAACATTTTATCCATGGCCTTTTCCCCACTGCTTTCTCTGACTCATAATTTCTTTCTTCATCATCTTAGACATTTGTTTTTCCCTTGTCTACCATCCATAGCTGTTTTCTAGCTCTAGCCATGCCAGCTCCTTCCAGCACTTTTAAAAGATTTTTATTATTCATCTCTTTCTGATGTGAGCTGTTCCTCAAATGCCTTAATCTGATGCTGTTACTGTTGCCACTCATGTTGATACTTTGTCCTTGCATACTTTTAACATTTTTCCCCCAAAGCTCAAGGAATTTGTACATTGATGTCCTAAATGCTTTACCCAAGATTTTCTTCTTATTATTTATTTCTATTTTTAATTTCTATTATTAATCAACACCACCAAAGGCATAACCTTTCTATAGTATTTAGGACACTTGGTAAGCATTTCCTTTGAGAGTAAATAAGATATCTTGAACTCAAGATTTAAATATTGATCAAAGACATTGGAAGCCAATGTCTATCTATCTCTATTCATTTTACATTGCATAATTTTTTAAAATTTTATTTATTAAAGTTTTTTATTTGCAAAACATATGTATAGGTAATTCTTCAACAATGACCTTACAAAGCTTTCCATTACAAATTCCCGCCCCCCCCCGCAGTCCCTACCCCTCCCCTAGATGGCAGGAAGTCCACTACATGTTAGCTATGTTAAAATACTTGACAAATCGAATATATGTATACATATTTCCACATTTATCTTGCTGTGCAAGAAAAATCCTATCTACAAGAAAAAAAAATCTGAGAAAGGAAATACAATGCAAGCCAACATCAATAGAGAGCATGAAAATGTTATGTTGTGGTCCACATTTCACATCCCTCTCTCTGGGTGTATATGGCTTTCTTCACTGAACAGTTGGAAGTGGTTTGAAACATTTCATTGTTGAAGAGAGCCATGTCCATCAGAATTGATCATCATATAGTCTTGTTGTTGCCATATGTAATGACCTCCTGGTTCTGCTCATTTCACTTAGCATGAATTCATTCAAGTTTCTGCAAGCCTCTCTGAAATCATCCTGCTGGTTGTTTCTTATAAAACAATAATATTCCATAACATTCATATACCATAATTTATTCAGCTACTTTCTAATTAATGGGCATCCATTCAGTTTCCAGTTTCTAGACACTACAAAAAGGGCTGCCACAAACATTCTTGCACAGGTGGGTCCCTTACCTTCTTTTAAGATCTCTTTGGGATATAAGCCCAATAGAAACACTGCTGGGTCAAAGGGCATGCACAGTTTGATAACTTTTTGAGCATATTTCCAGATTGCTCTCCAGAATGGTTGGATCCGTTCACAGTTCCAATAACAACATATCAGTGTCCCAGTTTTCCCACATTCCCCTCCAACATTAGTCATTATCTTTTCCTGTCATCTTAGCCAATCTCACAGGTATGTAGTGGTATCTCAGAGTTGTCTTAATTTTCATTGCTCTGATCAATAGTGAGTTAGAGCACCTTTTCATATGACTAGAAATAGTTTTAATTTCATCATCTGAAAATTGTCTGTTCATATCCTTTGACCATTTATCAATTGGAGAGTGGGGAAGCCAATATTTATTTAGAAGCATCATCCTTAATAATTCTTCTCAGAGACAGTAAACCAAATAACTTAATTGTTAGACTCGACAATATTAATGGATCAAAATTTGGCATTTTTCTTTAATATTTAGAGCATAGTTAAGCTACCTAGATAAGTAGCATAATTAAAAACAAAACAGGCTCAACTGGTAAAAGCAATATAAATTCTACAAATTTTTCATCTTTGACTATTGTTTTTAGTTTATTGTTGTTTATGTTAGTATGTGATTTCTCTTGAAATCATTGAACAAAATTTTTAAAGTATTTCTTACAGTTAATCTGTTTCCAATTTGTATGTATTTTAAAAGAAATATCATGAAAATAATTTCTCCCAAATATTTTATTTTATTTTAATTTTTTTTTTGCTTAGGCAATTGAGGTTAAGTGACTTGCCCAGGGTCACACAGCTAGGGAATGTTAAGTGTCTAAGATCAGATTTGAGCTCAGGTCCTCCTGACTTCAGGGCTGGTGCTCTATCCACTGCACCACCTAGCTGCCCCCAGATATTTTATTTTCTTAAAAATCCTTAAGCTTTCTTCTGGGTTTACCACATTTCTTCCAGCATTAATGCACCCATTAAAGTTGATTAGTAAAATTATTTTGACCATTTTATTACTATATTATCTATATTATAAGATAGAAAATTTGAGTCATTTTTGCTCTCCATTATAATAAAAACTAACATTTAAAAAGTATCTTATTAAATTACTTTATAAATCTTTAATAAAATGCCTTAACATTTTTTGATTTGATACTCAAATATTATCTTATTTTATCCCATATTTGATAATATCTTTTATGATTATCTTTTCTCAGATTATTTAATACGAGGCTCTGGGGAGAAGTATTCTAAAGAGACAGTGTTTGAACCTTCTTGTATTACTAGAGAACACTTCAACTTTTGGGATTAAGGACTTTGTCCTAAGCTCTCTTACTGATTAAATGTTTAACTGAGGGAGAATATTGATATGAAGTTTTACATCCTCCCTCTAATTAAGGTATTTAGAAGGTTTTTAGAAAAAGGTATTAGATGTTTAAACAGGATCATTTCACCTCAAATGGTGAAGCAGAATTTCTTCATTATAAAACAGGTCAGCAATATTTGTCAGTTACCTCAAAGGGTTTTAGGGAAGACCAAATGAGATAATCTCATTTTATAAAATGCTTTTAAAAGCTATATAAATGTTAGCAGTTATTAGAGGTTTTCTTCTTTTTCAAGAGGAAAGAACAATTTCTTTGGTTCTTTTACTTATTGTGGTTTCACTCTTAATTCTTACTTATCCTTCCTGCTTTTGTCTTTTGTCTTAGTTTACTTCGTTTTTAATTTTTGTCTGTTGTTATGAATCAGGGAAAAATCTTAAAGGAAAAAAATGGAAAAAGAAAAAAGATAGAATGGAGCTGGAGAAATGTCAAATTACGTTAATTGAAAGTTCTAGGAAGATAGTTCTTCTGTAATAGAATAATGAAATAAAAAGTCCTTAGATTTTATTATACAAGAGTTTTGTAGTTAATTTCAGCAAAATAATAATTTGTCCAAAGCAAAAAGATTGAAACCTGCTGAAATGAATATTAGAATGATTCCCTTACCATAGCATATGAGATATTGATTTGGACTTAATAAAGGCAAGGTGAACAAGAGGCATTGGCTCCTGTGGCAAGTCTTCATGCACTCTATTTTTATGAATGTGAAAGATAAAGGACTGATGAAGGAATCATAATGTGAAGTTGAAATACATGGTTTGACGAAGGTTTCTACAAAAACTACAATCTTTCTTTGACAGTTCTATATATTTGCATATATAGAAACTCAGTCAAATTTAAAAGAAGATCATAAATATTTCCTCATCAACATGAGGTTTTCCCAATTGTTCATCGATGAAGATAGTCATATACATCCAGAGAGAGGCCTGTGGGAACTGAGTGTGAACCACAACACAGCATTTTAACGCTTTCTGTGAATATTTCCATGCATTTTGTTTTCCTTCTTAGGTTGTTTTTTCTTCGTCTCTTTCTAGATCTGATGTTTCTTGTGCAGTAAGATAACTGTATAGATATGTATACATGTATTGTATTTGTTATATAATTTATCCTATTTAGCATGTATTAGATTACCTGTCATCTAGGGGTGGGGGTGGGGGGAAAGAGGGGAAAAGCTTGGGGAAAAAAAGTTTTTGCAAAGGTCAATGTTGAAAAATCACTCATATGTTTTGTAAATAAAAAGCTTTATATATAAAAACAAAAACAAACAAACAAAAAAACAACATGAGGTTTTCCCCATTCTGATTTTTGTCAGTCCCATAGTGTAGAATTGTGTTCAGCCTTTGCCTGGGATATTTAGATAGTCATCTGTACTCTGGAGCGGGGTTGCAAATAATAATAATAGCAACATAGTGAAAAACATATTGGGCTGAGAGACAAATAATTTGGAAACCTTGACTTGCAACTTATCAGACATGTGACTTATCCTCTCTTAATCCATTTCCTCATTTGTAAAATCAAAATGGTATTGCCATTACTATCTATTACAAAGTTATTATGAGAATCAAATGAGATAATGTATATAAAAAACATTCTGTAAACTTTGAATTTCTGTGGGGGGGGTGTATAAAATATTATCAGTAATAATTTGAATTGCTGAGGTTTTTTAGTTCAGAAACTCAGAGAAAACTTTTGGCTTAATAAGGTAATTGATGAATTGTTATGCTCTGGAGATTTTAAGGTTTAAATCCTAACCTTTATTACTGAGTTCCTGGCACTAAGATAAAAAACAAATGAGTCTAGCATAAAATTATGTGCTCTGAAGTAGGAAAGTAAAGGAAGGGAGAACAAATTAATAGCCACTATATCTATTAAATTGTCTTTAATAGAAACTGTTTACAGGGCAGTACTGTGT
Source organism: Myrmecobius fasciatus (assembly GCA_023553655.1). NCBI lineage: Eukaryota > Metazoa > Chordata > Mammalia > Dasyuromorphia > Myrmecobiidae > Myrmecobius > Myrmecobius fasciatus. The sequence goes on from JAJPUD010004708.1 coordinate 84,795, forward strand.
AATGTGACCAGTTATTCAGTATAAAAGTGGGGAAGGGCTGTGGTACAAATGGAAGATACATACTTATCCAGATTGTTTGGTGGCTGAGGTATTCTATTTTATGAAACATCCATAGATTGCCATTGGAATTTAATCATCATGAAACCTTATTTACTATAGTTTTTTCTATTTTTAATTCAGAAGAGGCCATAGTGACTGACTTTGGAGACATAAGACCTGGATTTACTGTATTACACTAGTTCTTATTTACCTGTGTGACCTTTGACAAGTCGCTTAACTGTAAAATTGAAGACATTAAATTAAGTGGCTTCTCAGGACTCTTTTATTTGTAAATCATAATCTGCCTGTATGGTACTGTGAAATAATTTCAGAACTTTCTGACTTTGTTTTAGATAAATGATTAGATTTCAGTAATAGGAAATAGAATATGAAGTATATAAGTAGATATTTACATCATTGACTATTTCTTTTATGACCATAAGGAATAGGGAAGGGAAGTACTATAGCATAGTGGAAGAGACATGGGTTTTAGATTCTGCTCTACCATTAACTAACTAGTTGTATGATTAGAGACAGGTCATCTCATCATGTGTGTATATGTATAAATGCAATGAAAATTTATGTATATATATCTCACATACATGTATGATTATAATTTATAATTATGGTTCATTATATATTGAATGATTTCCTTTTTAATGCATATAAATTACTCATATTTTTTAAACAAAGCATACTCGAGGAGATAACCATTCACCAACTAGTATTATGTTAGGGAAAACAACTAGTGAGTTGTTTCCCCTCCTTTTAAAATGAGTTAAAATAGTGAAATCTCTACACCCAATTAGATGGAAAATTAAAATTAAATATTCTTTGAAGTTCATGTCTAGAGCTAACTGTACATAAAGGCAAAATATTTTTGAATATGCATTTCATATTCTCTATTATCACTTTTCCCTTTCAATTGAAAATGAAGACAACTTTAAAGTTTAATATTGATTATAAGTTGTTGGTCAGCTGATAAAGGTATAATGCCTGTGAACTGCTATGTTCTTGGGATGCTGCTTACACATCATACATACATACAAATCCCTACATATATAATAAATATAAATAAGTAAATAAATACACACACACACACACACACACTCCAAATGTATACATACATACAAATTTATACATTTGCTTTGCCTTTCACTTTTGAAAAAAAGAAAAAAAAAACACCAAACTATGATGAGCTCTACAATAGAGACAAAATTGACTGATGAGCTTTTCCATTGTATTTAAGGGGGATTTCTCTGGACTTCAGCTGTAGCAGTAGTGACACAAAAGAGGATATTAATAACCATGCTCCTTAACTGCATTTCATCCAGATAGACTTCTGGACTTTATACCTTATCTTAGTGTACTTTGCTCACCATTCCTGTTGAGTTGAATGATTGTCCCAATAATCGTGTGATGAGTTCTGCAAGTATTTATGAAATTGTGATCCTACCTAGGCAAGAAAATAGAATTTAATTATTATTTATTTTTATTTTTTGGAAGTAATATTTATTAAGTGCAAGTATTTATTATGTGCCCATTGTGTGATCAGCACAATTTGTCCTCTCAGAGACATGCATAGACAAATCATTCCCTTCTTTCAAGGGACTATATGCTCTCTTAGAGGGATAAATCATATTGGTAATGAAGGAGGTAGGTGGTGACAAAAGGCAATGAAATCAATATAGGATTTGATTGTATGTTGTAGACCAGAGTGCTTTAGTTACTCACAGAAGGTAAGAGCTTTTGTGGTATAAGTTTGGGGATGGAGTTTGGGCATGTATTAAAGGAAATGTAAGATTTGAGGCCTTAAGAGAGGACTACGGTACATATGTAGTAAACAGCTAGAGTGAAGAATAAGGGGGGAATGTGTGAGTGAAGTAATGGTAGTAGGGAATTAGAGGCTAATCTGACATGAACAGTGGGTCCAAAATTGAGGAGCAGTAATGAAATACAAGTTTGAACAAAGTAGGGCCTGTTTTGAGGACCTTGAATAGTAAGCAGAGGACTCTGGTCTAATAAATCACAGGAAACAATTATTTATTCCTTAGGCAGTTACAACTGTTTTTGCTACAGGTTTTAAAAAGTGTGTGTGTGTGTGTGTGTGTGTGTGTGTGTGTGTGTGTGTGTGTGTGTATGAGGAGAGAGAGAGAGAGAGAGAGAGAGAGAGAGAGAGAGAGAGAGAGAGAGAGAGAGAGAGAGAGAGAGAGAGAGAGAGAGAGAGAGAGAGAGAAGAGAATTGGAATAGATGATCTGTAGTGTTTCTGCCTAGGATTACATTCTGTAATTTTGTATTTTTATGGTTTGGTGATATGGAGAGCTGTAGAATGAAATGGAATAAATATGACACAGGGAAATAAAAGTGGGGCTAATTAAAATGGAATATTGGCAGCCTAGTGATATTTGAAAATTTTGGGTAACATCCCATTACAAGCATATTATTACAGAAGTTTTATATAACAAAGCTATTTCCTTGTCCCTGTAGATAGGCCATAGAAACAATGGATTATTGATTTGGCTACAACTAATTGTAGACAACAAATAATCCCATAAAACAAGTGCTTTACCTAGTCCCATTCTCTCTGAGAATCAACTCTTTATAAATGGAAGAACTTGAGTATATACTGGGTGACTCCTTTTTCAAAATGCTTTGTTGGTGATTGATATTTGGAATTTTTTCTTTTTTCCTTTTTCTTTTTAAACAGATAAGAATGTATTTCTTGATTTTATTTCTTGATTGGCAAGATCTCAAAGATTCATAGAATTTATAGATGGAAAGTGTCTTAGAAATGCTTTAGTCAGTTCTCTCATTTTAAATATAACAAAATTGAGCCTCAGCAGGTTGAAGTTATTTGCCCAAGATCACATAGGTAGGAAGTAGCTAAACTGAGATTTTAATCCAGTTTTCTGTCTCTTAAGTCCAGTTGGCTTTCCCATACTGCTGCTTAAAAATTATGGCATACTTGTTAGCTCAAGAGAAAAATCACATATCTTTCATAGCAAAAGACTCCAGAAGGTATTGTGAACATCATGTCTGTAACTTATCTTAGTCCTATTTCCTCTATGCAAAGCTGCTTACAGCAGTATCATTATCATTAAACTGGGGAGAATGACATCTATGCGACTCATCTCAAAAATTTATGAAACTGAAATAAAATGCTCATGCTAGCGTATTAACTTTAAGTACTCTACAAGTATAAACTACTATTCATACCAATATTTAACAACTAATAATAATAACTAACATTATATAGCATTTACTATGTACTAGTCATCGTGCTATATGCTTTACAAGTTGTCTCATTTGATCCTCCCAAACAACCTTGGGAAGCAGGTGCTGTTATTATTATTCCTATTTTAGGATGAAGAAATTGAGGCAAAAAGAGGTTTAGAAGACTTTATCTATAGCACAACTAATATCAAGAATCTGTGACTGGATTTGAATTCAAGCGTTCCTGACTCCAGTCCTGATGTTATATCTATCTCACTGCTTACTCTGAGCAAGAAGCTGTTAGATGCTGGAGGCTAGAATATTTCCTTTGTTCTTGATAGAGGTAGAACATATATATATATATATGATAAATTTATATATACATAGACACATCTAATTGGTGACTGGCAACTAAAGATTGTGTAGATTGGGATATATGAGGGTGTGGATATAAAAGGGAAGGTCAGTGGTCAAAAGAAGAGTGTGTATATGTGTGACAGAGAGGTGAGGAAAGAGAGAAGCAGAGATGGAGACAGACAAACAGAAAGACAAAAGACAGTGTTTCTCACACACACACAAGGTGTGGGTGTGGTGGTAGTGGTGGTGGTGGATAAGTAGTTATTACTGATCTAATTGACTTTTTCTAATCTTTATCTGCTACTGTTGACACTCTTTATCAGCCTCTTCTAGATATTTTTCTCTCTGTTTTTGTGATACCTTACTCTTCTCATTTTCTTTCTTCCTATCTAACTATTCCTTTACTTCATCAAGGGTACTCCCATACAAATTGAGTGATTTTACAAGTTCTGTCTTTGGTCCTCTTTTTTTTCCTCTCTATACTTGATTTTGGGGTAGATTTATATGAGAAAAACCTTTTGGGGAAATAAGTTTCTTGCTTCAAGTCAAATAAAATTCATGAGTGGCAAACACTGAGACTTTCAAAAGAAATCTATTTCTGTAAAAGGTATTTGGAATATTTTCTTTTTACTTGAAGATTAAATTACTTAATTGAAACTGGTTAAAGATATGATTATCTAACTACCCAGTGTTTTTGTGATCTGGACAATTTATCCTTTTTATTTGTTTCTTATTAACTCTTGATTTGAATTGAATTGTACTTAGTTGAAATTCTGAGCTTATGATCATTGTTTTTGAGAAGGAGAAAAGTAAAAATGTGATCCCCATTTGAGGAATTAGTCTTCCTTTTTGAACTTTTCTCATCTCCCAGATCAGGACTTCTTCAGGCTTTTTCCACTAATGACCCCTTTACACCTGAGAAAATTTAATCCTGGGTATATGTAAAATAGGTATATAGATCTAACATTTACTGATAATAAATCATAATTTTGTAACTCCCATATTCAATTACAAAATCCCATATGAAGCTGCTAACCACAGTTTAAGAATTTCGGCCCTGAATCACCTCAGGAAAGGCTGAGTTCATCTAGACTCAAGGTTTTTAATGTTTTTTGAGTCATAGACCTATTTAATAGGCTGGGGAAATCTATAGACATCTCAGAATTATGTTTAGAAACATGTTCAGTAAAATATACAGTATTACAAATGAAAACAGTTATATACAATTATAAACATATTAAAACAGGTTAAAATCAATAACTTTTTGATCTTGAATTTAGTCTGTAACTGGGCTGCTTTTCTTAAGTTTCCAAGTCTTGAAGTTGAACAGGTTTCAAGGTCTCAGAGAGAAAATTAGGATTAAGGTCTCAGAGGGAAGGTTAGGATTATAGGGCCAATCTAGTTCAACTTTCATGTTATAGGCAGTAAGTAGAAGAGCTAGGAACAAAAGTGAATTTTGTTCTGTTTAAAGTTGGAAACATTATATTAAGGCCCTGGGCACCTCTGAGACAGGATAGGAAGGGGCCAAAGTAGTTGAAGGTGTAACTTTGTTTGGGAAATGAGTATTTCAGGTGGAATCAGTATAGGATGTTCAAGTACAAAACAGCTTTTGCTAACAGGTCTGGAAAAATCCAGCAGCTTATTTTGACATATGGTTGAGGGGGATGGTAGAGAAATGTGATGTATAAAGAGATGGTGAAGTATAGCATTAATAATTAAAGTTGAAATTATACATGGTATCTAAACATGTTTAGAAGTCTTACACTTGAGAATCTGGCTTGAAAACATATTATGATGAAAAATAACAAGAGAAAGTGGTACTTTGTGGTAGGGGATGTTACCACTTAAACACTCTGTAGAATGAATGAAGGAGTGTATGATGAGATAAAATTTCCCTTGGAGGTATAAAACAAAATTATAAATTCATTAAAAAATGAATCTTCCTTTAAAAAGAATGTTATAAACATGGGGTGGTCATTTATAATCAGTTCTGCATATGAGAGAAATATTGCTGAGAAATAATACTTTTCATTTGAAACCTTGTCAGAAAGAAGCATATTATATTGGAACAATTATCCTGTCTGTTAGGTGGAACAATGCTTCAAGCACAGGACTTGTAATCAGGAAGACATGAGTTCAAATCTTGCCTCAGACACTTACAGGCCATGTAACTTAATCTCTATCTGCCTCAATTTTCTCATCTGTAAAATGGGGATAAAAATACCTACTTTTTAGGTTAAAATGAGATATTTGTAAAGTGCTTTGCAAACCTTAAAGTGCTATGTAAAATGCTTGTTATACTATAGGACTAATGATCATTTATATAGGAAAGACCAAGTGGATAAAGGTGATCTGTTGTTTATATTATGGTGTGTATTTGAATGGATAACCTATAGAGCTTGTCTGTCAGTATGTTGTTTATCCTTCATACTTGATGAGGATTAATGACATCATGATGTTGAAGCAAAATACAATGGATATCAGTGTGCATATCAGTTAGACAGTTCAAATGGACAGTGAATTGGGCCAAGAATTGAACAAAATACAGTACTTCTTTTAAGACCCTAAGGTCCTCCTGGAAACAAAGATTTATCTTTTTAATAGCAACATTCTATCAGGGTTGCTGTATGGCTGTAAGACATGGAACCCAATAATGTTTGATGGGTGAAAATGAATGTCATACAAAGAATCATGGGAGAGACACATGGTAAATGTGAGCTTGCTACAATATATAATTAATAAAAATGCTTATAATCTAATAAGAAGTAGGTGGGAATATGAAGATACAAAATTAATAACCTCTTATATAAGGAAGATAGAATATTATTGCAACAAAAGAAATATCAAGACAAAGTTGAGGAAAGGGATTATATTTTCAGCTAGAGTAATCTAGGAAAGGCTTTAGGAGAGGGAACTTTAGCTGGAAATTGAAGTAAGATAGGTATTAAAAGATATGGAGATGAGGGAAGGAGTGTGGGATAGACATGGGCAATGGTCTTCATTAAAAATAGAGACCTAGCAAAAGGAATGAAGACCGTAGTACAGTCTGCCTAAAATATAGAACAGAAAAAGGGAAATAAGAAATAAGGTTGGAAGGGATAGATTAGAATCATTGAGGGAAAAGGAAAATGCAGGATAAAGTGTTTGCATTTAATGTCATAGCTGAAAGAGAAGCACTGAAAGTTTTTAAGAAGGGGAATGGCCTAAATAGGCTATTCATCAGGGAGATTATTTTGGCAACTATGTGAAAGACAAAATGGAAAGGGGAGAGAATGGAGACAGAGGCACTTTCTAGACTATCACAATAATTCATGCAAGAAATAATGAGATTCTAAACTACCATGGTGATCGAATATAATAATAAAGATGATAAAACTTGGCAACTGCATACAGGGATTGAGGAAACAGTGAAGATAATTCCTAGGCTATGATGCTGGCTGGATGCCCAGGGGATTGAGAAGTTGAAGAGTTAGTTTAGTGGAGAAGATGCTGGCAATTTCATACATGTTCAGTTTTAGGTACCAAGCCATGTCCAATAGGAGATGAAGGTGTAGGACATGAACATGAGATGGGCCCTCAATGTACAGATTTGGAAACCATCTAGAGATGAAAAAGAAAAAGAAGGAAGAGGGGAGGAAGGAAGGAGAGGAGAGGAGAGGGGAGGGGAGGGGAGGGGAGGGAAGGGGAGGAGCCAAGGACAGAGATTTGATAAATTGATACCCACAATTGGGACATGAAAACACTATGAAGAAGCAGTGGAGATTGAGAAGGAATGTTCATTCAGAAAGGTAAGAGTTAGCAAAAACAGTGCCACAAAAGCCTTAAGACTAAAGATATTCAGGAAAAAAAGAGCTGGTCACGATTATCAAAGACATGGAAAGGTCGGGAAGGAAAAGAATTGGCAATTACTTTCTCATATATATTACAAAGTATATACAAAGTTTGGCATATCCAATATCACAACATAAGCACTTTGGGGCTCCTACCCCCTACCACACATAAAAATTTAAGCATTTTTAGTTCTTTATCATAAAAACCACAAACTAAACTCATTGAATTAGGAGCTTCTTAAGGGACACAAATTAGGTCTTACTCTCCACAACTCCCTAACACAATGCCCTAGGATACATTGTTAGCACTTAGTCAACAATCACTCACTGTGCCAAGCACTAAGCTAAGGAATGGTGATATAAATAAAGGTAAAAATAAATAAATAAAATAAATAAATAAGCCTGTCCATCACAATGATCTTTTGCTTACTTTGATTCATTGTCACTTTTCTTCTGCCTCATGAACATCAGTTGTTGGATTAAGATTCTTGTGAGGTTTTTTTTTTTTTTTCTAACACAGTAAACTTTTCTGAATAGATTAGGAAGTAAGTCTGTTGTAAAACTCTCTAATGATTACAAAATATTAAAGCAGTGATTAAAAAAAAAACAAAAAAAACAAGCACCAAATACTTGTAATTAAGATATGCCCAGAAAATTAGGGAACTGAATTACCTGTCAAATACCAGCACCAGAGCAATTTGGCAGGACATGTTGTTTGCTAATATTACAGCTATTAATAATTCACAAACCACTCAAGTACTATTCAGACAATAAGGGAATTCTATATTATAGATTTTCTAGAATTAAAATTAATTACTTCATATGTATATTTTAACATGTATGTTCCAAAATATTAATTTTTTTCTCCTTTTTTTTCTTTTTCCTCCACTAAGTTTAATTACTGTAAAAAAAAAAAAGAAGAAAAAGAAGAGTTAAAGATGTTATTAAGGAAATAGATAAGAAAGATTGAATTAGTTAGGTACTGGAAGCAAAGGATGACCGTTGTATGACAGGAGTGCTCCACATGTATCCTTGATGTCAGGAGAGTGAGAAAGACTTCCATTACCTTGAGTATACCCTCATAATGAACTTATGTAATGATGATTGAGATCACAGATCTATTTGCACATTTGAGTATTTGCATCTGACACATATATAATTTTGTTATTTCATTTGTGTCTCAGAATTGAGTACTTCAGATAGCAATAATAATAATAGCTAGCATTTATATAGCACTTACTATGTTTTAGATATGATCCTCATCACTTTAGAGGTAGCCCTTGATCAATTGATAGGATATTTAAATTAAACTGGAAACTCTACTATTTGTATAGAATGTTTTTATTTCCCTGCTCCAGTTTTTGTTGTTGACTTGCCAGGGCTAAACTTTTTTTTTTTTTTTTGAATGTTAGATTCCAGGCAGAGGAATTGTTTTAGAGTAGTTTAATGGAATGTCTTGGAGTTAGAATTAGAGAACCTGCTTCAAATTTTGATTTTCTTATTTACTACCCTTTTGACTTATTTGTTTAAATCCTGGCTTAGTTACTTTTTGAGTTGTCTTGGGCAAATATGTGCCTCAGTTTCTTAGTCTGTAAAAGAGGGAGGTTGGATTAGTTCAGAGATTCTCAAACTTTTTGATTTCAGGACCCTTTAGCAATTAAAAAAAATCATTGTGGACCTTTCTCTTCCTGCAAAGAGCAGGATTTTGTTTACTTGCATTATTTCTATTGATATTGACTACCTTAGAAGCTAAAACATCTAAATTTTATTATGAACATAGTTCTGACTTTGTGGACCCCTTGAAAGGGCCTTGGAGACATCTAGACGTCCTTATATCACCTTTAGAGAACCACCACTTTAGATAATCTTTAAGATCCCTTCTGCCTTTAAATCAATGGTACTCTGATACAATTTTTTCCCCTCCAGCTATTTAGATTCTACAATTACCTCAGTAATTTCCCAGGAATTAGTTAGCCATTTTGGAAAAAAGACTTTATTTTTTGAAAAGCAGTGTAGTAATCTTTTACTAAACTCTTTTACTCTACCAAAAGTCACTTCTACATGCTATTTTCAGTTAATAATTTATATGCTCATAGAATCTGGCTGAATATATGTAGCATTTTTTGCATTATGAGGCCAAACAAAATATTTTTGTTGCTATTACTTTTACTTTTAGTAGCTGAAATTTATATAATCCTAGCTCTTCAAATTACTTATTTGTATTTCAATTTTATTATCTGAAAAATGAAAGGATTGGAATAGATGACCTCTGAAGTTCCTTTCTAGTTCTGATTTTAAGACTTATGATCTATATTCACTCACATTTAATGTTGGAATTGTTTTTTAAGTAGGAAAAGTCAATCCAATTTAATCCAAATATTTATTAAAAACTTATGCTCCAGGAATTATGCTAGGCACTGGAATATGAAGATTAAAAACTAATTGCTTCTATATTCTATCAAGTAGGTATATGTAGGATAACAAAATGTGCCTAGACTAAAAAATACAAAGTATTTCCAATAGAACTAGGGTAGCTCTTGGTGTTCAGTCATTCACTTATGTTTGACTCTTTGTGACCATACTGATAATATCACAACAGGCCCTTCTCTCCTTCATTATCTCTCAAAATCTATTCAAGTTCATATTCATTGTTTCTGTGGCATTATCCATCTCCTCCTCTGCCATCCCCATTTTCTTTTGCCTTCAATCTACTAGCAACCCTACATGAGGAAATCACCCCTCAAATAAAGGCAGATCAGAAATTGACTTCCATTTTATTATTTTGAAGAATTCCCTAGACATTGAGAGCTTACTTGATCACCCCTACAGAGTTACCCATACAGTGTGAGACCAATAGGTTTTTCTGACTGTGAGCCTGGCTTTATGTCACAATGCTTTAGAAATACAAACAATATAAAAGATAAATAGAAAAAAAATGTAGAGAGAATGTTGTAGAAATTCTAAACTGGGCATGTCAGGAAAGGCCTCTTGTAGGAGCTGATACTTTAGTTGAGTCTTGAAATGGACTAAAGGTTCCGGAAAGCATAAGGGAAATGGGAGAGCATTACAGGAGGAGGCATTGCCTGTGAACAGGCAAGCAGATTAGGCTCCATTATCTTCAAGGCTGGGCTTTTTCAAGTAGAAAAAGATAGTGATAAAAGGATAAATTGGACCATTTTCTTTATGGATTGCTACAGATTTCATCATATTATAAAAGCCCTTTCACTGACTTTAAAAACAAATCCTTGAATCTGAATAACCAACTTTATGTTTGAACAATAGGTAGCAATCTTTTGGATTTCAGAAAACAGGATAGAAGATATTTTTACTTGTTAAAGAACAAATGTGTTTGTTCATTCATTGTGATGGAATTTAAATTCAGGCAGAAGTTTCCTCTTGAAGTCAGGACTAAGTTAATTAAAATAATGAAATAAAATTCAAAATTATGAAGGCAAGCATAGAAAAATTGTCTTCTCTTCTTTCCTATGTCAAGTGTGGGAACTATTCTTAATCACTTCTACAAACTTTCTGTAGAAGTGAAACCTTCTATAATTGGAAAATATGACCTAGAGAGCAACTAGATGACGTAGTGGATAGAGCACAAGCCCTGAAGTCAGGAGTACCTGAATTCAAATTTGACCTCAGACATTTAACACTTCCTACCTTCCAAGTCACTTAACCCTAATTGCCTCAACCCCCCCCCCAAAAAAAAAAATTAGCTAGTGTGTCTTAATGATTGAGTTAGGAAATAGCACTAATTCCTAACTTTAGAATTTAGTTGATCCCCTGAAACTTCAGAATGTATCTGGAATTTAGGCTCTTTAATTTTGATGTGAAGATATATTGGAGACTGAGTAGTGGGAGACTGGTAGGGAGGGGGGCGAGTCATGGCAGGAAATAAAATATGTTACACGAAGTGCTATGCCTTCTGTCAAGATTCAATTTCTTTCATTAGAGATTTTGAAAGCAAAAAGGCAGTTTGGAAAAATATTGCATACTTTGTGGTTGTACAGGTGGTCTTGTTATAAGGAGATAAGCTCAAGTGAACAGGATTATAGAACTGAAAGGAAGTTGCCTGCCTGTTGGGAGAGGCAGTGAGTCAGTGATTCAGTCAGACTGATAACATATGGGGTAAGTAATGAAGTCCATGTGAAGAAGAAATATCTTAGAAAAGGACATTTTTCTTAGCATCTCAGATCTAGTTCTTTAAAAAAAAGAAAAAGGCAAGACAAAGCATTTAAAAACCAAATTCAGGGTAGCTGTTGCTATTTTTTTATATGTGATGTGTATGAATGCATACATGCCACAGTGTGTGTGCCTGTGTGTATGTGTACATGCATGCATGTTTATATATAGATATATGAAAAGAAAGTCAGATTTGCAGGATGAGAACCATGGAATTGCCTTTGGGTTAGATTTCAGACTTTCACCCTCTAAAAGTGTTGGATGGAGTTCGAGACTTGCAATTAAGAAGATCTGAGTTCAAATTCTAGCTGTGTAACCTTGGACAAGTTATACCACCACCAACACCACTACCATCACCTTTAACATTCAAAACCCTTTAAATATGTTGACTCATATAACCTTACAAACAACTCTGTGAAGTAGATTATATTATTCCCACATTGCATATGAAAAAAACTGAGTCCAAGAAAAGTAAAGTGTGTAGGGTCAGACAGCCAGACTTGGTTTCCTAATCTGTAAAATGAAATGATAATCTTACAGGATTGTTTTGAGTATTGAATGAAATAATAATTTAAAGTGCTTTGTAAACCTTAAGTTGTCATATAAAAACTAGCTATTATGATTATATTTGTTTTTGCAAAGTAAGTTTGAGTTATAATAGACTTTTTTGAGTGTAGGGGCAGAATTTTGTAACAACTTCTGAGGTCTGGGAGTAGATTTGGGGATACGAAGATTTATTCTAAAACCAAAGTAAGGTAGTGAGATCTCTGTAGGAAATTGTAAGTGAGAATTTTTTTTTCTTGACGGAGCTTTCTCATGGTAATTTCTAGTAGCATATTTTATGCAAAAGGAATGCTGCAATAGTGCTAAAACATGTATTGCTTAACAACTACATACTCTGCCAACTTAATTGTACATTATAATATTTCTAAAATTTTGCATACTCACAAATCAATGCAATTATTTTAAAAATTTGCCATTAAAATATTTAAATTTTGCCTGTAGCCATCCTCATTTTGGTCCTCTGTCATATAATTTAAAAAAAAACAATAATTATTAAAAGCATTTGCCAGAGTTGTTAGTTTATACATTGCTTTTTGAAGACTAACATTGAACATTTGCCTAAATGAAGAATCAAGAGACCAATGAAGTAAGATTCTGAATAGGTATGCTTTGTAAAAAATTGCTAAATGCATTTTGGCAGCTGATCTTTGCAGGTTAATTATGATCCTGGTGGTTATGGAAAATCTAATTTATATTAACATTAAAAGCTATGTCTAAGTATTATTAAGTAAAATATCTGAAATGTTAAGATTAGAGTTTGGTCTTTATCTTCTAACTTGTGTCCTATTGTTCCCAGGTAGTGAAACAGATAAAATATATTAATTAAATATTTGGGAAACCTTGTGTAATTATTATGGTGCTCATTTGATGTCTTGGTAATTTTTTGAGAATAAAAGAACCTATAAATGGCAGTGTCTGTTTGTTGTTGTGATTTGTAGCAGTGAAGGGATTACTTTTGGATATATTTTTCTATCCATTTTTTCCCAATGTGTGGAATGTATAGATTAGGAATTTTGTAGGAAGTAGTGATCGAATGGAGTGGGGTTAGAAATGAATTAAGCAAATCTATTTATGGAATGAAGCATGCTCCAGGTGAAAGATGAAAAACTAGGAGTCAGACCTGAGTTTTTGGTTAGATCTGTCTTCTAATCCTGGCTCACTGAAAACTCTTTCATTGTGACAGGCAAATCACTATAGCCCCCCATGCCTCAGTTTTCTTATTTGTTAAATGAAAATAATACCATATACCTTATTAGTTTTAAAGGGATAGGGGCATTTGGTGGTGAAATGAAATTGTTGATATGAAAACACTTTGAGAACTCGTATACTGATTGATATACAATTGTCAGCAGTAAAGAGGAATAAAGAGAGTCACATAGGAAGGAATATCCGGACTATGACTTGTGTTTTTGAATGAATGAGGTCAAAGATCAAAGATCTACTTGAATATTTGAGAACCAGAAAACATCAGTATCTCACTTTTTGTACCAATAGGTATCTTTCAATGACCTTGTTCTGAGTTAACTCAAGGATATTTTTTGAGGGAAAGAGAAACAACCCCAGTTATTATACTATGCAGCATACTGGTCTTCAGAAATTATTTTGTATTGCTATAGTTCCTAATAATTTAATTATAAGATTATCTCATTCAATACAAAAAAGCATTTTCAAATACTTATTTTGTTTAAGACATTGTGTTAGGTGCTGAGGTTGCATAGAGAAAACAAAAACACACTCTGTATCCTCAAGGACTTTTTTTTTTTGCTGAGGCAATTGGGGTTAAGTGACTTGCCCAGGGTCACACAGCTAGGAAGTGTCTGAGATTGGATTTGAACTCAGGTCCTCCTGACTTCAGGGCTGGTGCTCTAATCACTCCTCAAGGACTTTTTGAGGAAATATCATATATAGACAGAAAAAGAAATACTTGAGGAGAGAGAGAACTAATAGAGGGAGTAAGAGAGAGGTAAAAAAGAAATATATTCTAGGCATGGGAGATTTCTTGTGCAAAAATGAACTGGCATGCTGAGTTCTCAAAAATGAAAGTCTCCCTTTTGTACTAGAATGTGCTATGTAAAGGACAGTCATATGAAATAAATTTGGGAAACCTTTGGCAGAGAAGAGATATAGCAGAGATATAGAACTAGAAATATATTCTCAAATACTATGTATTGATTTGATTTATTTTAATGTATATATTTGGTATAAGGCTGTGCATCTACTTAGAATAAAGAGGTGCTGCATTAACATTTTGTTAAGCTTATGTAAACATTTCCTTCCTTCTCTCCCTCCCTCCCTCCCTTCCTTCCTTCCTCCCTCCTTCCCTTCCTCCTTCCCTCCCTTCCTCCTTTCCTCCTTCCCTCCTTTCCTCCTTCCCTCCTTTCCTCCTTCCCTCCTTCTGTCCTTCCCTCCTTCCTTTCTTTCCTTTCTCCCTCCCTTCCTTCCTTCCTCCCTTCCTTCCTTCCTCCTTCCTCCTTCCTCCCTCACTCCCTCCTTCCTTTTTCCCTCCCTCCTTTCTTTCCTTTCTCCCTCCCTTCCTCCCTCCCTTCCTCCTTTCTTCCCTCACTCCCTCCTTTCTCCCTCCATCCTGCCTCCCTCCTTTCTTCCTCCCTCCTTCCTTCCTCCCTCCCTCCCTCCTTCCTCCCTTCCTTCCTTCCTCCTTCCTCCTTCCTCCTTCACTCCCTCCTTCCTTCCTTCCTCCCCTCCCTCCTCCCCCTCCCTCCTCCCTCCCTTCCTCCTCCCACACCCTCTTCCCTCCCTCCCTCTCTCCTTTCCTCCCTCCCCTCTTCCGTCCCTCCCTCCCTCATTGTCTCTCCTTCCCTTCCTCCTTTCCTCCCTCCTTGCCTCCCTCCCTTTCCTTGTCTCCCTCCCTCCTTCCTTCCTCCTCTCCCTTCTTCTCTTCTCCCTCCCTTCCTTCCTTCCTTCCCTCCCTCCCTCCTTCCTTCCCTCTTTCCCTTCCTCCCTCCCTTTCCTTCCTCCCTCCCTCCTTCCTTCCTTCTTCTCTCCCTTATTCTCTTCTCCCTCCGTCCCTCCTTCCTTCCTTCCCTCTCTCCCTGCCTCCCTCCCTTCCTTCCCTCTCTCCCTCCCTCCCTCCCTTCCTTCCTTCCTTCCTTTCTTCCTTCCTTCCTTCCTTCCTTCCTCCTTCCC
>JAJPUD010004708.1:100227-126028 GCA_023553655.1 Myrmecobius fasciatus
TCCCTTCCTTCCTTCCTTCCTTTCTTCCTTCCTTCCTTCCTTCCTCCTTCCCTCCCTCCCAGACATTTTAGATTAGATTAGGATAGGAAATCTCAACAATTGTATTGACATGAATGAACTGTTTTGAATATAGTAGTACCAGAATCATTGGATTTTAGAACTGAATGGGAACTATTAGATATTATTTAGTAAAAGTACTGCATTTTTGATGAAATGATAGTCTTAGAGAGGTATGGTTGGCCTAATATAGAGATAGTAAGTATCAGAGTTGAGATTTGAATTTGATTCCAAGTCAGTTGTTCTCTATGGATAGGGAATAAATGTGCGATTTCATTGATATATAAAATTACCAGCTAAGAAAATTTTCATCTATTCAGATATTTGCCTCTCTGCAACTTAGTCTTAGAATTGCCTAGAGCAATAACGGTCTAAGGGACACTTGTCCAGGTTCCCTTCGTCAGTGGGTGTCAAACATTGGGGTCTCCCTAGTTTCAAGGCCACTTCTCTTTCCTCTGGGTCACATTGGAGGTGAAATTTTTGTCTGAAACTTGTATTTTTCTTTTATGCTATCAAACTATGAATCAGTATCATTGTTACTCTTTTGAGGTGCTTCTGGAGCTGGCTTCCATTCAGAAAAAGGCAAGAGGAATTACCTTATTTTGCAATAATTAAAAAGTACAGGACTTCATTAAAAACAATCTGTTATTCTCTTTCTACTGTACTGTCTTGTTTTTATATGAAATTATGAATAGCTCCTTAGATGAATTGTAGATATAGATGCCTCCAATTTTCTCTAATGTACAGGTTGCTTTTATCATACAGGCTTCTGCTAGAGCTTAAAGGTCTCCTGAAAAGATACACCTTAAATTAATTTTGAAAGTGCTTCCTTGCTCACATTGGAAACATATTCTAAAGTATGTTTTTCAAGATGAACATTCTTTCAAGGAAAACTGGGGCTAAAAGGATGCTTATAGATTTTTTTTTATTCATTTTATCACACAGAAAGATATTAATGGTTTTTCCCTTTTCTTCTGATTTTTCTTTCCCAACCTGATTCATAAAACAATGTAAATTAAAAATAAAGAAAAAAATAAAGAAAAGATTCTACAATAAGATCCAGACCATTCTTCTTTATAGGCTATTTATAAATTGGCAATTTCCCCTCCATTGGTTTATATCATGATAGCTATTTTTGCAAATGTTAACCTTACTGTGAGATAGCTTAGCAGTCTAGTAGTAAATATAATGTGGAATTTAGAATCAGAGGCCCTGAATCTGCTATTGACTCTCTCTAATATCCTAAGTAAGTCACTTTTCCTTTTTTTATGTTTTGTTTCTTTATGGTCAAAATAAAGAGAATGTCAAATATCAACCTAAAATCCATGATCCTGTTGAATAATTTAAAATTATTACATCGTTGGGTAAGCATTATATATAATTTTTAAATTGTCATTGTATTTCCTCCTAATTCTTTTCCTATTTGACTTTAAACTAGTTGTATTTCTTTTGGTTGGTATAATGTTTGAAAGGAAAATAATTTTCTCTATATAGCAGAAATTCTTGGAATAAGGAAATATCTTTGTAAGAAAATGTCATTCTTCATTCTTTGCTTAATCTGGCAATAGATTTTGATATTTCATATCATATCTATTGCAATCTTTCCCTTCTGTCAAGGGGAAGCTTGGATAACATCTTTTCTATGAAGTATTTCTTAATATTTTATTTTATTTTATTTTATTTTTTGCTAAGGCAATTGGGATTAAGTGACTTGCCCAGAGTCACACAGGCAGGACGTGTTAAGTGACTGAGACCAGATTTGAACTCAGGTCCTCCTGACTTCCGGACTAGTGTTCTATCCACTACACCAACTAGCTGCCCTATTTCTTAATCTTTGTAACTAAAAATTATCCCTTCTTTCTTGAATCTTTTTATGTCTGACTGTGATTCTTCTTATATTAACATTATATTCTTTCTTCTATTGTAGTATATTAAAATTTCTTGTATCTTTACTTATTTTTATGTTTTTACTTCTCAAAACTAATAGTACTCTAGAGCTCTTTTGGGGATCAGTTCCCTCATTTTACATGTTTGAAATATGATGTCCACATATTAAAATGACTTGCCTGCAGTTATACAGGTAACAGAGCTGGGATTTTAGGACTTTGACTCTCAATCCAGACAAATTCATGATTCCATTACAAACATAGACTTGGATGGAGTACATAGTATCAAATATATTTAATTAAATTGAAAAGAAAATTATAAGCAAGATGATAATATGTTGGGAGGAGGTATCAGAGAATCATGTTGGAGATAGGAAAAAAAGTTATTAAATGTTTACTGTGTGGCAGGCAACATTATTGAATCCAAGGCTTTCAGGTATTAGAAGTTTTAATCTCAATCATTTATCTTCTTGCTGGTATTTTTGTTGCTTTTCTCTTAACTAGCTCCCTAAGCACTTTTTATTGTTGTGTTGTTTGTAGTCATGTCCTGCTCTTCGTGGCCATATTTGGTGTTTTCTTGGCAAAGGTAGTTGGAGTGGTTGGCCATTTTCTTCTCTAACTTATTTTACAAATGAAGAAACTGAGGCAAACAGGGTCAAGTGATTTGCTCAGAATCATATAGCTAGTAAGTGTTTATGGCCAGATTTGAACTCACAAAGATGAGTCTTCCTGACTCCAGACCTGGCACTCTTTCCTCAATGTCATTTAGCTGTCCTCTTAAGGACCATGGTTTTTCATTTTTTTCATTGCCCTATTGGAAGAGAAAAGAGATATCTGTTACTTTAAATTACATTTTATTACGTGATAGATGTAAGTTTCTATATAGCCTTTGAAGAAGTTAATGAAAGGTTTTGATAGTTGTTGGAAAATTAATGAAATGATAGATATTGATTTGAAAACTTATTCTATATCTGAATCATTTTGACAGGATGTTTGGAAACAAAGTTAAAAAAAATCAGACTGACCCCATTTCCAGCAGCTATTTGTTGGCTTGGAATTTCATTTAGTTAAGGAAGCTTGAGAATCTCTTTGAAATGTGATATATAATTGATGGATTGATTTCCTCTTTTCAGGTAGAGATATTGTTTTAAAAGATCAGTATAAAAATTCCAATATTCAGGTTTTGAAAGGTAAATTGGAGGTCATGTCATACACACAAAATTCTTTAATATATAACTTACCACAGCATTCTTGTAAGAAGTCAACTCTCCTAATACCTTTAAATTAGGAGTAGATATGCAAAAGAAAATGACTCTTAATTCTTGGAAACATCTTTGCTATGCAATGTCGGCCTCAAAAGTATTTCTCTATTGTGGAGATAATGAAAGGAATGTTTTTAGATTTCAGAAGAGAGTGAGATTGAATTGTACAATAGGATTTTACCTAAGTGTAGATTAGTGAACACAAATAAATAGAGATGTTTCTAGGAGATATATAACTCATTTTCTTTGTGGATCTTCAAGACTAGGATTTATAAAATTTTGACTTGAATTTTTCACATAAAGTTCCTGGAAATAGAGAACTGATCTTAGTCCTTTAAAGGGCTAAATCCCAGCTCTAGAATTTAATTATGGTAATTTATTAAAAATTAAGGCTGGTGACAGTTAATCAAAAAAGTTTTACACATTGACCAATGGGTCAAAAGGCATACATGAAAATGTTCCAAGAAGATCATCTGTTTATATGATTGTGTGTCCAACAATTGATAGGAAACTTTGTATTTCAGTGTTCTCATTTTCTCAGTTTTATTAAGAGAACATCTAACTTGCTTTCAGAGCACAGATAATTTAATATTTATATTTTAATTTAATCATATCATGTACCAAAAGCTTAGCATTCATAAGTTGTGGTAAGGCTTTGTGGAATGGTGGGTCTTGTTTAAAAAACAAAACAAAACAAAAAAGACCAAACCACTGTGAAATGGAATTTAAATAAAACCAAGATATTATGATAATAATAATAATTAGACACTTACCATGAACATGGCATTATGTTAGGCAGTGATAATTTTTAGTCCTTTTTTCTCCTTCTGCTCCCAGTTCTATATAGCCAGAAAGAAGTTAGGCAAGTACAATACAGAAATCTTTTCTTAGTGGTGTGTTATATAGTCTTCTGCTCTCTCTGTTTCTTTGTGGTCTTGATCCATCCCTTGGCCATGTGATCCATTTAAACTTTTTAAAGTGTTTTAATCTATATGACACTTAATATCCTCAAACATAAATTCATTCAGATAATTTTCTATATGCTTTGCATTTACTTGCCTATGTATATACATCACTCCAGTAGATTTTCTTAGGGAAAGAAACCACTTTGCTTTTTTGTCTTTGTATCCTAAATGCATGCTCAACACAGTGGATAGCACATAGTAGACACTTAATAGAAGCTTAGCATTCATAAGTTGTAGTGTGGCTTTGTGGAATGGTGGGTCTTGTGTAATAAACAAAACAAAACAAAAAAGACCAAACTACTGTGAAATGGACATTCCCATCCCTTTTTAGTTCTGGTTTATTCTGAGTTCTATAATTCTGTTCCCTCTAGACAGAAGTTAGAGAAATATACAGGAAAAGTCTGCCTATCTGGGCGAGGGCTACATATGTATTACAGGTAGGAGGGTATTCCAGTTTGGGCAGAGATTTAGAGGTGGAAATAGGATTTTAAGTTTGAAAAGTTAGTTCAGAGAAAACTAGTGTTTGTCTGGAACAGAGAATATATGAGTGATTAAAATAAGTCTGAAAAGATATTTAGGAGGATATTTTAAATAAAAGTTTAAAACTACCTTATATATAATTTTTATATAATATTTTAAGAAGGAATTTCCTTATGACAAAGGTCCTGACTAATTCCGAATCCAATATCCAAGATGTAACCATCTTTCCATATTTTCTAACTTCTTCTCTACTTCTATAAAAGCATGCCAACTTTTCCATAATCCTTCAAATAAAACTCTTGGCTTGACCACATCATCCCCTCAAGTTATCATTCTTTACCAAATATTACTAAAAGTCTAGAAAAAGTTGTCAAGGCTAATTGCTTCTAGTTTCTTCTGTTCTAATTTTTAATCCCTTGCAATCATGTTTCTGCCCATTTTTTTTTCCTGAAGCTGCTTTTTCCAACTCCAATCTCTAAATTGTTCAATTCTATTATGTCTTCTTAGTTCTCATCTGTCTCAACTCTCTCTAGCTCAATTTTGCTTTTTGAAATCCCCTGCCCCCCAGCTGCTGATCAGATTAATTAACTTTACTGTTACTGTTATTTTTCTGTTTTCACTCCTGACATTCTGAAAAAATAGTTTTTTATGGTACTTATAGGTTTGGCCTATTTTTTGACAAAGTAAAATCCCATTGGAAAGATTAAATAACTTGCGTTCAATTTCTGGTTGGTTTGTTTTTTCCTGAGGTTTAATCAGCCTGAGAGCTGACTTTAGATGAATATTGGCCTGTCAGTTAGCACCTTGAATGGTTCTGGTTTTGCCTCAAGCTTGTCACCTCCCAGTCTCGAGATTGCAGTGGTACAATAAAGATTAATATGTAGCCATTTTTTGAGGTATATTCATTGCATATTTTTTCTTCACTTATAGAATTTAAAAATTTTAATGAATATTTAAAATATTGATAATTGTAACACAAATAGCATGTTTTTTGGAAAGACCATTGAAAAAAACAATACTTCATATACCATATGGGACAGTATCATATAGATATAGATAAAACTTAATATGTTATACTGGCATTTTTAATTCTTTCCTAAAGTTGCATTTAATTTTATTTTCAAAGTATACTTTATATAAATTTATATAAAGGATTTATATAAATTTAAATTAATTCAGCAAGCTTTTATTATCTACTATGTGCTATCCACTGTGCTGAACGCACATTTAGGATACAAAGACAAAAAAGCAAAGTGGTTTCTTTCCCCAAGAAAATCTACTGGAGTGATGTATATACATAGGCAAGTAAATGCAGAGTATGTAGAAAATTATCTGAATGAATTTATGTTTGAGGATATTAACTCTTGGGAGGTTTAGAAATGGGCTCTTGTATGAAATAACATTCGAGTTATTTTCTGATAAGGAAGTACAAAATATGTACAAAAGTAATTGAGGAGAATTAACAAGTAGGGTAAATCATGAATGTTACTTGAGCAGAGCTTTTTGAAAACTATGAATTCTCTTCTGCTGTATCTACTTCTTAACACATTTAAACTTAATTATTACCCTTCTATCAGAGATAATATGTGTGAAGATGTAAAGATTTTTAATTTTCGGAATTTTAAAAATCATTTATAAATTATCAACTGTAGATTGGATTAACTATAAAATTGGAGTCCTGTTTAAAGATAGAATGAGAGGTTTTGATGTTCAGTATAATGTATATTGCTGTTTGTATTTGTATCCTTGGCATTTAGTAATCACTTAAAAATGATCACATTCTATACCTACCTACCTACCTACATACTTAACCATTCATTCATTCATCTTCCCTTATTGCTATAAATTTCACTCTGGAAGTCACTAATTAAAAAAAAAAAGTGGGTGTGGGAGTGACTTTTCTCAAGGATTTGTACTTTTTAACAAGCCATTTTCTTTTACTACAGTTGTGTCCCTCCAGGCACATGTCAAATAAGTTGAGGAAAACTAATGCTTCCCACTTTTATCTTTGTTCACATTTGCTAGGAGAAATGGACAACTAATCTCCCCTGCATTTTACTTGTCAAGTAAAATTGTCAAGTTTCCTTCAGGCAACAGCTTTGACTTAAGCTGGAGACATTAACTTATAAAATTGATAGCTTTGTCTACTTAATACCTTTTTCTTCCCTCTCTCTTTCTTTTACTTCTCAATGATGTAGTTCAGCTGAAATTTCTATTTTTGTTGATTTATATGATTTTAAAAAAAACCAACAGTGTATTCTTTTGATATTTTTTGGTTTTAGCTCTGTCATTTTAGTGGGACTTTCAAAAGCACTGCATTCAATTTGTGGCTAAATTTATGTCTACATATATGCATGTATTTATATACATGCAAATATATGCATATGTGTGTGTGCATACACATATAATACTAAGTTAGATCACAAGTTAGATTTTTCTATTGTTTAAGCTATTCGAGTAAGTCAGGGTATTTAAGAAACTACAGGAATACCTGGGATTCAATTTTCTACAACAAAGCAATAATTTACCAAATTATTGCAGATTTTAGAAAAGCTCACATCAGACTCAAGCAAAAATGTCTATATGTCGAAAAAATTCTGACTGATTATTTTAGAATTAGACTTTAGTGATAATCTTCTAATTTTTTTCCCAGTGAAGAACTATTTTTTAGCAGTGTTCCTAATGGATGTCCTCTATTTAAGTGTGTGGTTTATTGCTTTGTGAAACAGCCCCTGTTCCATGCTTAGACAGCTCTACTTGTTAAGATATTGCTATGTAATAACTATCAGAAATATCTTTAGAAAAATTTGACAAGAGAGAGTAGTAGAAATGCCAGAACATCAAAAGAGTATAAACTGTCCCATCTTGAAAAAAATTCTATTTCCTCAGTTCCATGTGTGTTTTGTTACTTTTGATGAAGAATAAGTTCCATGGATTCCAAAAGAACAGTGAAAAGTAGTATCAACATTCAAAATCTATTTCAATTTTATAATTATGTAATTTATTACATTTAATTTGTACAAATACTGATCCTATGCTATCTCTTAGATATGGAAATACAGAAATGAAATAATATCTTCCAGCAGTTCACCTTCTTGAGAGGAGAGGGAGAGTGGAAGGGAGATGGGGGTGTTGTGATAGAACATAATATATGCATTTAAATAGAGTAATTATGAGGTTTGAAGCATTGAAAAGCTAATAGAAATCAGAAAAAAAAATTGTAGGAGGTGATACTTGAGCTGTGTTTTGAAAGAAGCCAAATTAATACATCTTGTAAGACATTCATTATTTTTCCCCAAGAAATTACCAGTAGGATTAGTCTATAGTCTTTTTTCTTCTATTTATATTAATTAAAGAAATAAAATCTTAGAAAGTTAGTATGGGAAGTGAGGTCATCTGCCCAAATCTCCATTTTATTTACTTAGGAGAAGTGAAGTGACTTGTTCTAAATCACAAATTGAGTCATTGGAAGAAGTAGTATTTAGAAGCCAATTTACTAATCCCATTACTAAATTAGGCTAACACCCCATCAGAACATGCCTGTTTTCCATATTTCAGAATCCTAGAATTAAATGGACATCAGGCCTTCTTATTAGAAAAACTTATATCAAGCAAAAACATTAGAAGTTTCTAACTTGTCTAAGAATTCAATTCATCTTGTTAAAAATTCCAATATTTCACTGTCCTATGCTTATTGCTGGGCAATATTTTATTCTTCTTTAAAAATATTTTTGCTCTAAATAAAACAACTACCTTAGGAGCCATATAAAATAGATACCTTGAATAAATTCTAGAAAATTGGACTGGAACTGTACCTCAAATTTTGGGAACTGCACTAAGGATAGTATAAAGATTTACTGTTTTCTTCAAAATTCTTTCCTCAGTAGCCTTGTGTAGTGGGAAAGTTGAAAATCTTGAAAAAAGAAAACATGGTGAATTTCTTCGTATTCATCTTTGAGTAGAAAGAGATATTATATTGTGCAAGGCTGGTTGCACTGGCTTACTCAAATAGCCCAATGTAGTTTTTGTTGTTTTTGTCCAGTTTCAGTCATGTTTGATTTTTCGTGACTTTATTTAGGGTCTTCTTCTCCTCCTTCTCCTTCTCCTTCTCCTTCTCCTTCTCCTTCTCCTTCTCCTTCTCCTTCTCCTTCTCCTTCTCCTTCTCCTTCTCCTTCTCCTTCTCCTTTTCCTTCTCCTTCTCCTTCTCCTCCTCCTTCTCCTCCTCCTCCTCCTCCTCCTCCTCCTCCTCCTCCTCCTCCTCCTCGGCAATTGGGGTTAAGTGACTTGCCCAGGGTCACACAGCTAGGAAGTGTTAAGTGTCTGAGACCAGATTTGAACTCAGGTCCTTCTGACTTCAGAGCTGATGCTCTCTATCCATTATGCCAGCTAACTGCCCTATTTAGGATCTTCTTGACAGAAATACTGGATTGGTTTGCCATTCTGTAGCCATTTTACAGATGCGGAAATTGAGGTGAATAGGTAAAGTGATTTCCCCAGGGTCACACAACTAGTAAGTATCTGAGGCCAGAATTGAACTCAGGAAGATGAGTCTTTCTGACTTAAGGCCTGGCCATTTATCTACTGCACAACCTTGCTACCCCGAGTGTAATTTAACTATCTATATTTGTCAATATAGACCAGTCCAGTTGCTTTGATAAATCATGAAAAATACCTTATGAGACAATACATTGGAAGAAAGTTGAAATTTAAGTGATTATTCTGGATTAGTCACTTTATCAGTTTTTGGACTTTGTTTTCTAATATGTAAAATGAGAGTATTGTTCTGTATGATCTTTAAGGTGCTTTACAATTCTAAATTTATTGATTCCTTGTATTGATAGACATTATTGACCATTATTTGAAGAAATCATTTATTACATTGTGACTTGCAGACTTAAAGAATTTCAGAATTAGTGCCTTCTGATTGAGAATCTAATCTATAATATAGAAGTCATTGAATATTTGCATAAAGGGCTATAGGGAAGGAGAATCCATTTCCTCACGAAACATTAAATTGACTTTTAGAAGTTCTACTTTTTAAGTAGTTTTTCTGATTTCATGCTTACCCTTTTTTCTTGGTCCAAGTAGAATAAATCAAATTCATCTTCTACATGGCAGTCATTCAGGTACTTAAATATAGGTGTCATATCCTACCTAAATCTTGTCTTCTCTAAACTACTCATTCCTCATTCCTTCAACTGATCTTCATATGTCTCTGAGCTCTTTGTCTATTATCACTTAGGAGAGGGAATAGCTATGACTTTCCTAGCCTATTTCTCTATATATCTTTATTTGAAATTGTCAGTGTTCAAAAAACTAAATGGTTGTGTCAGTGTGGTAAGTAAACTCCTTTTTAAAAAAGCATAGCAAATACTTAACCTCCCCCTTCCTTGTCTTCTCACTCCAACTATCCCTCCGCCCTTATTTATTTATGGATTTTTGAGGGTGCTATAGTTTTTATGGTATATATGTAGTGTTGCCTATAGGTTTTCAGAACTACAAGCCCTTTTCCTCCCTCAAATGCTTCTATGTCTATTCTTCTTCTGCACATCATTTGTGTAACATAATTACTATTTATACCTTAACTCTTCCCCAATATTTTTTGAGCTACCCAATTGCTGATATCAATCTGAAACATATGGTATATATTTCTTTGTAAAAAAAATAATAATTTGTCCATGTTAAGTTCCTTGAAATTGATCTTTAGTATTGGTTCTTATATGTTAAATTTTCTATTGAGTTCAGATTTGGTTGAAAGTCCTGAAAATCTAAAAATAAAATAAAATTAAAAGCATAGCAGATCTGTTAAAATTAAGAGCCATTCCCCAAGAGACCTGTGATGAAAAAATGTGGCAAAAGATTGTTAAAGAAATGTCTGCTATCAAGTGTCTGAAAATTTGTTCAAAATTATTGTTGATGAGATAAATGCAAATTAAAACAATTTTGAGTAATTGTCTCACATTCATCAGCTTGGCAAAAATAGTCAAAAATCAGAAAATCCATTTTGGGGAGGGACTTTTATTGCTTATGGAGCTGTTTTAGTAACAATTTGTAATTATGTTGGAAATTTTTTATACCTTGGACCTCTTATAATTATATCCTAGGATAATTAATGACACTAAAAGACCAATATATAAAAACATTATTTATGGCAACAAAATCTAGTGAAAAACTAGTGAAAAACATGCTTAGGCATTGGAAAAATCCTGAAAAAATGGACATATGACTACAATATATCCAAGTTTCTCCCATCTTTAAAAATCTTTCCCTCTATCCTACTCTCTACTTTAACTCTTGTCCTATAACACCCCTTTTGAAGTCAAACTCATAGCAAAAGTTGTATGGCATATTATTTCTCTATTTTCAATCAATTGGTAAACATTTATTAAGCACCTTCTATCTTCCAGGCACTGTGCTAAGATCTAGGGATATAAATGTAAAAAAAGACAGTCCCTAATCTCAAGAAATTTATAATCTAATGGTGAAGAGCTGGGTACCTTCCTAAAATGGAAGTTGTGGAAGACACTTGCTTTTATGCTCTTCAGTCAGAGGGAGAAAGTCCAGGCGCAGAGGGGAATAATGAAGTCTGAATTCCAAAGCTGAAGTGGTCTTTGCAGGATAAAGGAGTTCCTGGGGCATAATGGAGAAATCTTGGTCATTCTCATTATGAGTTCTGATTTCATTTAATTGAAATTTCTCTCTCTAAAGTTACCAATGATTTTAAAAATAAGTTTGTATATCTTTTTTGATAAAATAAGTTTTGATATTTTTGATTGTGTGTTGTTCAACATTGTCATAGTCTTCTTTGGTATCCTCCTTTTAGCCTTTCTTAGGGAGCTATTCCACATAACAAATAGCATTTTTTTTTTTAAGAAGGAAGGGGCAGCTAGGTGGTGCAGTGGACAGTGTGCACCTAGCTGTATGACCTTGGGCAAGTCGTTTAACCCCAGTTGTCTCAATAAAAAAGGAAAAAAAAAAGAAGGAAAAAAAAGTCAACACAATTATTCATTTCATTGAAAAGGTCTGCAAACGTTTTCTGTGCAACAGCTATAGTTCTCCAACCTCCATGGGAGGGTACACTCATTTCTTGATTTAATTTGTACTTGATATAATTTTTTAACATTCACTTTTTTTAGTTTAATTTTTACAAAAAGTTTTAGTACCAAATTTTCTCCTCCTATACCTCCTTCACCCATTGAGAAGGCAAGAAATATGATACTCATTATACATATAAAGTCGTGCTCAACATTTCTTTATTAGATATGTTATATGTAGGAGGGAGCAAGAAAAAGTAAATAAAAAAATTATGCCTCCATCAGTTCTTTATTTGGAGGTGTATATAATTTTTTTTATCTGAGTCCTTGAGAATTGTCATGGATCACTGTATTAAAGTAACTTCTTTTACAGTTTCTTATTGTTATAATATATTGTTACTATTTACAATATTCTTCTAATTCTGATCACTTTGTTTCACATCAGTTCATATAAGTCTTCCCAGACTTTTCTAAAACCATCCTCTTCATCGTTTTTTATAGCATAGTGGTAGTCTATCATACTTATGTGTCACAATTTGTTTAGCTATTCATCAGATGATGGGGATCTTCTTTGATTCCAGTTTTTTGCTATCACAAAAAGAGCCGGTTTAAATATTTTGTATAAAGGCTATTGAATTCTCAATTTTCAAATCAGTGGACCCATGGACCTTTTCTCTATCCTTCTCTTTCTTGATTTCTGTATGGCTTTTGATAATTTTAACTATTCTTTCCTCACTGGATTTCCATGAGACTGTTCATTCTTCTCTCTCTCCTATCTTTTTGATGATATCTTCTGTCTCCTTTGCTAGATTATCATCTGTGTCTTACCTCCAGGTTCTTTTCTGGGTTCCTTTTTCTTCTTTTCTTTCTATAGCTTTTTTCTGAGCGATATTATTATCATTTATAGTTTCAGATAAGTATGCAGCTGACTCCTGTATCTAAATTTACAGGTCTCCTTTCTCTCAAGTTTCAGTCTTTTATAACCAACTGCCAATGAGATATTACATATTAGATATTCCATTGACATCTGAAACTTGGCATGTCTGAAAAAGTGCCCATTATCTTTCTCCTTGAATATCCATCCCCTTTCCTAACTTCCTTGTTTCCTTCCAGTCACATAGATTTTCAAAACAAGAATCATCTTCTACTCTCTATTTCTAATTATTTCTATATCCAAGTTTCTATTTCTATATTTTCTTGATGTTATTTCCACAGTAGTTCTCCTATTTCCCCTCTACTTACAATGCCATTATCTTTATCATCTCTTTCTTAGTCTATTGCATTAGTCTTCTAATAAGTTACTATGCTTAAAGTCTCCCTTCTCCAATTTTCACATAGCTGTTTAAATGATATTCCTAAAGCAAACATCTAATTATATTATTTCTTTCCTCCAAAAACTCGAGTGATTTCTTTTTGTCCTGAGGATAAAATGTATTCTCTGTTTTGCAAGCAAAGTCTTTTATAGCCTGGCTTCAACCTACCTTTCAAGCATTTACTAACCTTCACATGCATTTTCTTTCATTCATACTGTTGTATTGTTCTTTACATTGAACATACCTTATGTCCCATATGTACCTTTTGCTCATGTCCTTGTCCTAACTTGTTCCTGGAATAAACTTTCTCTTCACATCCTTTAGATCCCTGTGATCCCTTTAAAGATCGGTTTAAGTACTGTTTCCTATTTGAGATATTTCCTGACATGCCCTATTTAGTCATTGACTCCTAAAATTACATTGCATTTACTTATCTGATATATTTATGTGTGTGTATTTCCACCAGTGGAATATAAACTCCTTGAGGGCACAGTCTATTTGATTTTTGTCTTTGCATAACTTTCTCCTAGCATGGCTATGATATTATTTAAGAAAAGCTTGTTGGCAGCTAGGTGGTGCAGTGGATAGAGCACCAGCCCTGAAGTCAGGAAGACCTGAGTTCAAATTTGGCCTCAGACACTTAACACTTCTTAGTTATATGACCCTGGGCAAGTCACTTAACCCCAATTGCCTCAGCAAAAACCAAAACAAACAAACAAACAAAAAAAAAAAAACCTTGTTAATGGATTAATAGGATGTTACTATATTTCAATGAAAGACAACCAGAATTCAGAGAAATATAGAAAGACACTTGTGTTGATGTGATGCAGCGTGAAAAAAGAGAGGCAAAAACCAATATGCACAATGATGACAACAGTGCAAATAAAGACAACTCTTTATCAGTAAAGAACTAAGAAAATCATATCCCATACAATTAACTGTGGTGATTGATGTTATGATGCTGCCAAATTTATAACACACTTTGTTTTTTTCTCCTAACAATTGACAAATTACAAAAGTGCAGAGTGACATGTATTGATAATTGCAGTCATGCTATTAAGTAATTTGTTTTGATTTGTTTGAAGGAATACACAATTCAGGTGTGTTTTGATATTTGTTAGGACATATCTTTTGGGTCAAAACAAAATGTTTTCAATTTTAAAAAAAGCAAGTTAGGAGCCTTACTTATCTGAAGTCTTTTGATCTGAAAAGTCTGAACAATCTGCTGTATTACTATCCTCTTGATTTTCCATAAACAATTTTGCTTAGGTGGTAAAAACTGATAATTTTGGCGATCTATAATAAGAATACCAATGTAAGAGGGATTTTGGCTTTGAATTTGGTGAGAAATAAAAGTCAGGTTTGAGTAACAGTTGAGTGACACTTTAATAGCCCATCCTCAATTTTTAAAAGTTTAATGTGCTCCAGTACTCCCTGTTAGCAAACGTTTAGATTTTTGGCAGCCACTTGCAAATAAATGTATGAATCATCTCCAGAATATTCAATATGTAGAATGGGGATATAATGAATTTTTATTCCTTAGCATTGTGTAAATCCACCTAAATGTCTCATATGTGGTTTCAAAGACTGAGTCATTAGGGAGGTGGTATGTTGATCAATTGTTTTGGTAAAAAACTCAATTTTTAACTTGCTGATGGCAAACCTTTTGTTTTTCTGAAGAAAGGAATTGTTTGAGATTATTCATTTTCATAGACACTGTGTGGGCAAGCCTTTATTGTTGTTGTTCTTTGTTTCAGTCATTTCAGACACATTGTGACCCCAGATGGGTTTTCTTGGCAAAGATGTTGGAGTGGTTTGCTGGTGTTTTCCCAGCCCATTTAAAGATAAGAAACTGAGGCATACAGGGTTAAACAACTTTTCCAGAGTCACATAACCAACCATTAAGTGCCTGAACTTAGATTTGAATTCAGGAAGATGAATCTTCCTGAAGTGAAGGAGGGATGCATTCCAGGCATATGCAAAGACACAGGGTTCTGCAACCTCCTGGGAATAATAAATAGGTCATTTTGTCCATAATGTAGTGAAATAGGAAAGATATCTGGAAGGGCAGAGATTTTAAAAGGTTTTAATGCCAGAGAAATTTCTATTCTATCCTAGAGACAAGAAGGAGCCATTGAATATTTTTGAGTGGAAGGGAAAAATTAAGGCAGCTTATGGTAAGACTACCCTATGTTTGTAATCTTTTCTTGCAAACAAGTGTTTTTACTTCTAACTCTCAACTTTCCCAGGTAAACTGAAAAGAAATCAAATTTGGGAGAGTTTGCAGACTCCTTTTATCTTTCATAACCCTACAGTAGTCAAAGGTGTTGACCTTAAATGTAGTCAAATGCTGCTTGATATGAAAAAGGAGTAGATCTAGCAAGGCAATATTTTTTAAAGTTCATGAAATTTAATGTTTTTCTTTTAATGTTTTTCATTTAAAACTCAGATACAATTTTTAAAATATTCCTTCAGAAGGGATATGATTAAAAATGGACCATAGATTCTCTTAGATTCTCTTAGATTCTATGAAAACATTAGAATGTGACTAAGAACTAAATCATTTCAGGACTTATATATTTGTAATGAATTCTGTGCTTTTTGGTAAACAGAGTAATACATGTAAAAACAACCCTTGGGTGTGAAATGTTTTCTGGAGAATTTGTAAATTAGAAAAGCCTGTAGTGAATACCTGTTTTTTTTTTTGTTTTTGCAGTTTAATGACTATGTCAAAGGTTTGTTCTGTAAATTTGGTTCATGATCTGGAAAACAGCAGTAAATCCCAATAGCCCCTAACTTGTCTTTTTAAAAGGTGACAGAATTGTCATTATAAATAAAGATGTCTTGTTTAATGCTGGGAAATGTCTTAAGTAAGCATTTGAGTAGCTATGACTAGAGAATGAAAAGATTTGCCCTGGTCCTGAAAAGGGATCCTGGCTTACACCAGAAGTGCATTTGTTTTTATCTTGTTTATTTCTTGCCCTTTTAGGAAGGGGAATCTTCCTTGTGTCTAGTGTCTAAGCCTGAGGTGAGGGGGGAAGTAGAAGACCTGGAATATGGTAGTTTGGGCCTTTATTGGATCTGAAATGTTTTATTGAGCTGTACTGATTATCTCCAAAGGATCTCAGATCTGCCACTGGTTGGGGGGGGGATTTTATGGAAGACTAGTTCAACCCACTCGTTTTACAGATGAAGAATCTAACTACTGGTTAGAATTTATAGGCAGGAAGTACTTTTGAAATATTAGAGCTATTCAAAAGTAGAATGCTTTTTGCAATGTAAGTAGTCATTGTGGGCATATAGTCTTACTAGCATTGAATCCAGATGACCTGGGTCTAAACTTCAACTTTGCTTTTAGCTAATTGTGTGGCTGGGCACAATTCACTTTTCCTCAATTTCTTTGTCTTTCAAATGAAATGATTTGTAAGATCCTTTCTAGTGTTTTCTAACTTTTGTGATTTTTAGCATATTTACTTAGTCCTTTATGAAAATGAAAGCTTAATATCCTTTCAAAAACTTTAAGACAATAAGTCACTCTTGAGGTTTTTCTTCTTCAGTAAAACAACCCTAGTTACTTTGGTCTTTCTTCACAAGGTCTATTATCCAAACATTAAATTGTTTTCTTTTTTTTTTCTTTTCTTTTTTTTTTTTTCATCAGTTGCTTTTCAATTTAGAATTTAATTGTCAAAATTCTCAAAATGGTTATAGGTCTTATTGTTACAGTCTGTTCTGTATCTTGGTACCATGTTTTATTTTTAAATACCTCTAGAGATACTACTAGCACAGATATACTTTGTCATTCTCTATGACTTTGTGGAACTTATTATGGAGTTTTTGAAGAGTTCTTGAAGTTCGTGAAGGCCCTATTAAATTTAATCCTTGGTTAATTTCTTTCTTTAACTTTGAAAGACCATGTTAATACCTAATCCTATTTTATCATCTAACTAGGTAACAATGCCATTTTGAAAAGAATCTCTATAATACAAGAATGTATCTTATGTAATTAACAGTGAAGGGCATTAATATCAATAATACGTTCAAGAATTAAAAAATTGGATTTCTGGACTTAACATGTTGTTCTGATTTTAGTAATTTCATATCGTGCCTGTATTTATGTACATGTTTGTTCACCCTGTTAGGTTGTGAGCTTCTTTGGGTGGGGACCATGTCATTTTATATTTTTTTATATCCTTTTGTTCTCCCAGTGCCCTGCATATAGAAGACACTCAATAAATATTGAATGAACATTGAAAAAATACATAAATGATCAAAGGAATTAAATAAACTTGGGGCCAAGGCCAGTCTTTGCAATTCTGTTCAATAAGTTCTTTGATGGCTATGGACTTTATCTTTCAGATTGTATTTTCTTGATCCTTTCTATGCTATATTTGGCAGGGGCAAGGGTGAGAGTACAGAGGGGAAGGAGGGTAAGACAGATATAGTTTCTGATATGAGTCTTTAAATTTTATCATGTGTGATCTACTGGGATGAACTTGTCTCTTTTCAATAATGAGGTGATTCCAGGACAAACCAGACAATAACTATAGTAGTCTAGTGTTTGATAAACCCACAGACCCCAGCTTTTGGAATACGTACTCATGATTTTCCCTACTTGTTAATTCTCCTCAATTACTTTTTTACATATTTTGTACTTCTTTATCCGAAAATAACTCAGATGTTAATTCATACATGAGCCCATTTCTAAACCTCAGTTAATATCCTCAAACATAAATTCATTGGAAACTAGTATGGAAGAAATTAGGGCTTGACCCACACCTAATACCACATACCAAGATAAGATCTAAATGGGTTCATGGTCTGGATATAAAGAATGATATTATAAGTAAATTAGAAGAATGTAGTATAGTTTACCTCTCAGACCTGTGGAGATGGAATAAATTTATGTCCAAAGAAGAACTGGAACTCTTAATTGAACACCAGATAGATAATTTTGACTATATTAAGTTAAAAAGTTTTTGTACAAACAAAACTAATGCAGTCAAGATTAGGAGGGAAGCAATAAATTGGGAAATCGTCTTTACATTTAAAGGCTCTGATAAAGGTCTCATCTCTAAAATATATAGAGAATTGTCTCATATTTATAAGAATTCAAGCCATTCTCCAATCGATAAATGGTCAAAGGATATGAACAGACAATTTTCTGATGATGAAATTAAAACTATTTCTATTCATATGAAAAGGTGCTCCAAATCATTATTGATCAGAGAAATGCAAATTAAGACAACTCTGAGGTACCACTACACACCTGTCAGATTGGCTAAAATGACAGGAAAAGGTAATGATGAATATTGGAGGGGATGTGGGAAAACTGGGACACTAATACATTGTTGGTGGAACTGTGAATGGATCCAACCATTCTGGAGAGTAATTTGGAACTATGCTCAAAAAGTTATCAAACTGTGCATAATACCCTTTGACCCAGCAGTGTTTCTATTGGGCTTATATTCCAAAGAGATCTTAAAGGAAGGAAAGGGCCCCACATGTGCAAGAATGTTTGTGGCAGCCCTTTTTGTAGTGGCTAGAAACCAGAAACTGAATGGATGCCCATCAATTGGAGAATGGCTGAATAAATTATGGTATATGAATGTCATGGAATATTATTGTTCTGTAAGAAACGACCAGCAGGATGATTTCAGAGAAGCCTGGAGAGACTTGCATGAACTGATGCTGAGGAAAATGAGCAGAACCAGGAGATCATCATACATACCAACAACATTACTATATGATGATCAATTCTGATGGACGTGGCTCTTTTCAACAATGAAATGTTTCAAACCAGTTCCAGTTGTTCAGTGGAACATGAAGAAAGCCATATACACCCAGGGAGAGGCCTGTGGGATCTGAGTCTGGACCACAACATAGCATCTTTATTGATGTTTGCTTGTATTATATTTTCCTTCTCAGGTTGTTTTTTTTTTCTTTCTTGCACAGCAAGATAACTGTATAAATATGTATACACATATTTGATCCATCAAATATTTTAACATAATTAACATGTATTAGACTTCCTGCCATCTAGGTAGAGGGGTAGGAGGTCAAAATTTGTAACAGAAAGCTTTTCAAGGGTCAATGTTGAAAAATTACCCATGCATATGTTTTGCAAATAAAAAGCTTTAACAAAAAAAATAATGAGGTGATTCAAGGCAATTCAAGACTTGTGATGAAAGTATCATTCACATCTAGAGAGAACTATGGAGACTGGATCAAAGCATAGTATTTTTACCTTTTGTTCATCATTGTTGTTCATTTGCTTGATTTTTTTTCTTTCTTTTTCCCCCTTTTCATCAGTTTTTTATTGTGCAGCATGATGAATTTGGAAATATATTAGAAGAATTGCATATGTTTAATCTATGTCAGATTGCTTGCTATCTAGAGGAAAGGAAACATGGGTAGGAATAGAGAAAAATTTGGAACACAAAGGTTTGCAGAGGTGAATTTTGAAAACTATATTTACATATATTTGGAAAAATGAAATACAATTAATAAAAAAATTATATCACATAGGGGCCAAAATGGTGTAATGAGAAACGTACTAAATTAAGAATCTTGTATTCTAAGTCTTAACTCTGTAATTAACAAGCAGGGGCAGCTAGATGGCGCAATGGATAGAGTACCATCCCTGAAGTCAGAAGGACCTGAGTTCAAATATGGTCACAGACACTTAACATTCCCTAGCTGTGTGACCCTGGGCAAGTCACTTAACCTCAATTGTCTCAGCAAAAAGCAAAAAAAAAAAAAAAAAATAAAAAAGGAAGTAATTAACCAAGCATATATATGTTTTTTTTTTACCTTATTACCTCATTATTCTTGTTTCTAAAAAATATTGAGTTAGATTATTTTGGCAAGTACCTTCCAAATATAAAAATTCATAAACTATGACTGTCTTTAAAAGTATAATCTCGTTGATCAATAATCACAAAATAGAATATGGAAGGATATAGAGCATGAATAAACCTTCAAAAGTCCTTAACACTCTATAATTAGACTATCATAATGCTTTCCTAATAGAAGTTCACTGCTTTCATGATCTCTTCATTTTTGTATTTAAATTATATATTCCTTGTAGTCTCCTACCACATTACATTAAACTAGTAGAAAAAGATCAAGAAATTAGGTCCAAGAAACCTTGGTCCTAATACAATAATTAGGTATGATATATTCCTAATACAATAATTAGGTATGATATATGAGAAAAATAATCATTCCTTATACCAAAAAAAGATTAAAAAAAGGAAGTTTATACATACATTCTATACAGAGTGGAGGGCAAGGTAAGCTAGTGGCATCAAACTCAAATAGTAGAAATAGATCATTCCTAGTCACATATTGAGTTAGGAAATCACAAATGAACCTGTTGTATTGTTTTCATTTATTTTATTAAACATTTCTTAATTACAAAATAATTACAATTGAGAGAATGCTAATGCCTGAGGAGTAAAAAAAAAAAAAAAAAAGCTAAGCTTTGTTTTGATGGTGGTATCCATGTTATGCTTTTAAAGAAACCAGGTATATAATTATATGTAAGGAAAGGAATGCATTCCAGGTAATAGTCAATCACTTGTGTTGGGAAAATTGAATGACCTGTTGGAGTCACAGCTAGAGGAATGGAAATAAGGTAGAAAAACTCCAGGAAGTAATTAATTATGTAAGGCAATATATACTAAAGGCAAAGTCATTCATAAAGATCATACATATTATAAGAGGTAATTCAAAGAGAACACTTTAAACTGGTATGCTTAGGGAGAGCTTCCTGTAGAATTGAGATACGAGTTAGGTCTTGATGGTAGGAATAAATACCTGGTACATTGACCTGGATCATAGGTCAATTTGGAGTAGAGAGAAAACATTCTAATATTGTGAATTTTTCCTTTGGAAAAACTCCCAAAAAACAAATGAAATTTTTAAAAAAAAATTTAAAAAGAAGTTAAAAATAAAACCTGTTGTAATGTCTCTCTCTCTGTTTCAGTCTCCTTTGGCTCTTCCCCCTCTCTTTTTTAATGTTATGTATTTTTTTAAAATATGTTTTCATTGATGTTTTGTTTCTTGCCTTACCCTAATATTTAGGAACCAAACTATGTGGTAAATATGACTTTTTAGAGTATGAATATTTTTGTGTATATCAAGACTTCTTATCTATAGTTTTTTTTTGGATCTAAGCCCAATAATGGAGTCTCTGGTCTAATTTTAATTACTTTACTTGCCTAATTCCAAATTACTTTTTAAAATGCTGGTGCCATTTCACAGCACTACCAACAGTACACTTTTTTCTTGTTCACTTTCACTCATTTCAGTTGTGTTCAACTTTTCATGACTTCATTTGGAGTTTTCTTGGCAAAGATATTAAAATGGTTTGTCATTTCCTTCTCTAGCTCATTTTATGGATGAGGAAGTGGAGGCAAACTGGATTAAATGATTTGCCCAGGGTCATATAGCTAGTATGTGTCTGAGGTCAGATTTGAATTCAGGTCTTCTTGACTTTGGCCTGGAACTCTATCCACTGCTACCTTAACAGTGCATTAGTGTGCTTATAATTCCACAATCCTTCCAACATTGACTTGTTATTATTAGTCACTTTTTTACTTTTTAGGTGTGAAGTAAAATTGTTTTTGATTTTGTTTTTCTTTATTATTTGTTTTTTGGGGGGCATTCTTTCATGTGATTATAAATTCTTTGCCATGTCTTGAGAACTATGTCTTTATATCCTCTGACTACTTAGATATTGGAGAATGAACATCCATTTCTTTTTTTCTCCTGTCACCACACCAGTAAAACTGTCATACCTGAACCATTTCAAATGTTTTCATAACAAAACTTCCTCTTTCCCCTTCCCAAACATCTGTTTCACTTTCAGATTTATATTAAACCAATACTTTCATTATGTCACTTATCTGCTCAAAAACTTTTAGTGCTTTCTTATTGTTTACAGAATAAATCTAAAATTCTAAGGCTGGCATATTAATCTTTCTGCCTTCTAGTCCTAATATAAACCTTTGATCTTATTTCTTACTGATTAACAGCCAGATCAGTCTATTCACCATCTCTCTTTATTTCTTTATTTTTATTTCTGCTGACATTTTTCTGTGCTCGTGGATTTCTCTTTGCTCCCATCTGAATCTTTTTAATTCTTCAAGGCTTTTTTAAGCCTTTCTTTTTTTGAAGGGGAGGGAGAATTGAAGAGGGAAGATGCAATGTTCCAAGCTTCTGAGGTTTTCTGCAGCTGTTTTCAGAGATCCTTCTGGGGACCTGTGAGTTTTCAGTTCTTCCAATGAGATTTGATTTAAGGAGAAGTGTGTTTACTGTTCTCTTGGCCTGTGCTCTGGACTGTGAGTGAGCCCACAAACTCTTTTCTGCAATAGAACTGTGAGGAAGGTCCCCACTCCACTGTGGTTACAACTCTGGTGTGCTAGTGCTCCTCCTTGTGCTGGGACTGCCACCCAGCACTGCAACTGGATCTACATATGAGCAAAGCAACAGAGTCCTGC
This sequence comes from Myrmecobius fasciatus, assembly GCA_023553655.1. Classification (NCBI taxonomy): domain Eukaryota; kingdom Metazoa; phylum Chordata; class Mammalia; order Dasyuromorphia; family Myrmecobiidae; genus Myrmecobius; species Myrmecobius fasciatus. The sequence goes on from JAJPUD010004708.1 coordinate 122,728, forward strand.
CACAGGACCCTGTAATCTCCTGACCAGTTCTTCGACCTGTCCTTTAACATCTGTGGCTGGAGAGCTCTAGAAGCACCTTCTAAAATTCCTGATTTTCTAGTGTTGTTTCTGTGCTGCTACAGCCCTTTTCTTCACCATCTCCTCTGCCCCCTTCTGGTATCATCTCTTCTGTGATGATCATTTTCTTGACTTCTGTGACCCACAGTGATCCTGAGCTGCTGCCTGGTAACATCCATCTCTGCCATTTGGCATTTACTCCTTTATATCAGCTTTTTATGTTCCCTCTAAGGGCAGCAATGATCTCTTGTTTATAATCTCATAGTGCCCTTGAAGTTCAGTAAGTACTTGTTGCTTCTAGAACAGTTCACTTTTGGGCAAAGAGGCAAAGTAGCTAGAGTGCTAGGCTGAGTCAGGAAGACCTGAGTTCACATTCAATTTTAGACACTAACCAGCTTTATAAACCAGAGTAACTCTTGTTTGCTTTAAATTTGCTTAATGTAAAATGGGGATAATAACAGAATTTACCTTCCAAAGATTGGTGTGAGAATCAAAAGATAATATTTGTAACGTGCTTAGCATAGTACTTGTCACAGAGTAGGCATTTTTATAAATGTTTATTCCTTTCTTACTTCCCCTTTTAGGACAAGATGCGGTGGTGATGTACTAGCATATGTAAAGCACTTTAAAGTTTGCATACTGTTCTAGAAACAATATCTCATATAGACCTCACTACAACAATGGTCAGTAGGTGCTATTATCCCAATTTTGTAGATGAGAAAATTGAGACTAATGCAGGTTATGTGGCTTACATACAACTAGTCAGTATCCAAGGTGTGATTTGAATTCAGGTCTTCTTGATTTAAGGTACAGTGCTCCATCCTTCCTAACTTTGTTTAAAGATGAAAGCATTTTCAACATAAAATTGCTTTACTGCAGTAATACAGCAGTATCTGTTTACTAAAGACAATAAAGTCATATCTTTCTATACTCAGATCTCAGCAAATGTTCATTTGCCTAGAATGACCTCAAGTGAAAGAGTTTGCCAATAATTTAGCAATTCAGCTTCTGTGTGTTTCTTCTGCTATTAAGGGGCTATTAGCAGATGGCAGGTAAAGAGATGTGTTATTTTCACTATTAGTCCTAACTATCCATGACCTTTTTCTGTGACTTGTGGAGCGCACTATTTGAAAGGTTATGTGTCAGATGAAATGACTTCTCATTTTAGAAAATGGGACATATTGGCTGGGTGGAAGAAATTTTGCAGTTATCTAAACTTTTCTTTCATAGAAATATGCTGCTGCTAATTGGGCTGGATTAGAGGAAAAAAATCCTAAATTTGTGTAATATGAGCAGACTGTTTTACGTATCACTAATCTCAAACAATTCAAGATAGAATGTTATGTGGCAGATTTAGGAACTATTTTTTTAAACATTATGTTTTTACTAGGTTTGCTTTCAAGTTTTCACATAGCTTTTCTGCCTAGTAGTCAAATCACATCCGTCATTATCTGTCTGTGGTACATTCAGTAAGAAATCTATCTTTCATTACGACTATAAACACATTTCTCTATTTGAGAATGCAATTCACCAAATGTCCGTCTTGAAATATAGTACTCATAAGTCATCATTATAATGCCAAATTCTGTAAATGTAGCAAGTAAATAATAATTGCGATACTGAAAATGGAATTTTGAATTAAATTGAAATGATTGAATAATTTAAAAAAACAAATGCTTAGTTAGTTAAATTCTCAAGACTTTAGCATCATTTGCTTTTTACCCTTTAACTTGAGCCTTAGTTATGGATGGACATTGTAGAGTAATAGGTGATATATGAGAACAGTTGATTTTTATTTAAGCATTTATTTGACTTTTTTTATATTGGTATGTCATAGCTGTGTTAATATTTTGCATCATCACCTTTTTTTTATTAAAAGCTTTTTATTTACAAAACATGTGAGTGATTTTTCTACATTGACCTTTGCAAAAAACTTTTTTTTTTCCAAGCTTTTCCCCTCCTTCCCCCCACCTCCTACCCTTAGATGACAGGTAATCTAATACATGCTAAATATGATAAATTATATGACAAATCCAATATATGTATACATATCTATACAGTTATCTTACTGCACAAGAAACATCAGATCTAGAAAGAGAAGAAAAAAACAACCTAAGAAGGAAAACAAAATGCATGGAAATATTCACAGAAAGTGTTAAAATGCTGTATTGTGGTCCACACTCAGTTCCCTCAGGTCTCTCTCTGGATGTATATGACTATGTTCGTCACTGAACAATAGAAACTGGTTTGAATCACATCATTGTTGAAGAGAACCATGTCCATCAGAATTGATCATCGTATAGTCTTGTTGCTGTGTATAATGTTCTCCTGGTTCTGCTGATTTCACTCAGCATCAGTTTATTCAAGTTTCTCCAGGCCTCTCTGAAATCGTCCTGCTGGTCATTTCTTACAGAACAATAATGTTCCATAACATTCATATACCATGATTTTTCAGCCACTCTCCAATTGATGGGCATCCATTCAGTTTCCAGTTTCTAGCCACTACAAAAAGGGCTGCCACAAACATTCTTGCACATGTGGGTCCTTTTCCTTCCTTTAAGATCTCTTTGGGATATAAGCCCAATAGAAACACTGCTGGGTCAAAGAGTATGCACAGTTTGATAATTTTTTGAGCGTATTTCCAAATTGCTCTCCAGAATGGTTGGATCTGTTCACAGTTACACCAACAATGTATCAGTGTCCCAGTTTTCCCACATCCCCTCCAACATTTGTCATTATTTTTTCCTGTCATTTTAGCCAATCTGACAGGTGTAGTGGTGCCTCAGAGTTGTCTTAATTTGCATTTCTCTAATCAATAGTGATTTGGAGCACCTTTTCATATGACTAGAAATGGTTTTAATTTCATCATCTGAAAATTGTCTGTTCATATCCTCTGAACATTTATCTATTGAAGAGTAGCTTGAATTCTTATAAATATGAGTCAATTCTATATGTATTTTAGAAATGAGGCCTTTATCAGAACCCTTAAATGTAAAGATGATTTCCCAATTTGATGCTTCCCTCCTAATCTTGTCTTCATTAGTTTTGTTTGTACAGAAACTTTTTAACTTAATATAGTCAAAATTATCTATCTGGTGTTCAATTAAAAGTTCCAATTCTTCTTTGGACATAAATTCATTCCATCTGCATAGGTCTGAGAGGTAAACTATCCTATGTTCCTCTAATTTGCTTATAATATCACTCTTTATATCTAAATAATTAACCCATTTAGATCTTATCTTGG
>JAJPUD010004708.1:130060-147187 GCA_023553655.1 Myrmecobius fasciatus
TTTTCCAATTCACCAATTTTTTTTTTCAATAAATTGGTGTCTTTATCATAGCTCTTTTGGAGGGCTTCTTGCACTGATCTCAATTCATTTCCCCATTTTTCATCTAACTCTCTTTTGAGATTCTTTATGCAGTCTTCCAGGAAGGCCTTGTGAAAGGGGGACCAGGTCATGTCTCCCTTGATGGCTTCCTCTAGAGATGCTTTGCCTATAGGAACCTCAGGATCTGGGATCTGCCCTTCTTTTTCTCCATAAAAGCTATGCATAGTGAGAGTTCTCTTCTGTTTCTTATTCATTTAAAAAAATTATTTGCATAATATATGTGTGGGTAATTCTTCAACATTAACCCTTACATAGCTTTCTGTTACAAATTTTTCACCCCAACTCCCCACCCCTCCCCTTCCTTACTCATTTTTTAAAAAGTTTGGCGTCTGTAGAAAGCAAAGAGGTAGCAGCTGTGCTAATTTGCCCTGGTGTTGGGGCTGTCTGGACTGGGACTGGTGTTTGCAGAGGGCTGCAAACTGCCTTTTACAAAAGGCAGATCTGCCAGAGCACCTGCCCGCAATCAGGGCAGAGTGTCCCTAGTACCTCAGATAGACTCCCCACGTGTTTAGAATCTGCCATGCTGAATCTCGACCGGCTTCCTGCCCTGTCTTCGGGAGCTGTACCTGGCAAACTGCCCAACCCCCTGCCCAACTGAAACAGACCTGCTATGAAGCTCTTCAAAGGTACCTTCTGCAAGGAATGTTTTGTAGTCCAAATATTTCTGGGTTCTTTGACTTAAAAATCAGTCCAGAGGCTTAATCTGATTTGAGAGAAGTTCAGAGGAGGACACAGAGAGTTGTGTCTTCACTTCACCATCTTGGCTGTGCCCCAATAGTGACTGTTTTTGAAGTATTATCTCATCTATTTGCCAGTCTACTTTTAAAATATTGAATTTAGAAATTTTAGAATATGGAAAGGTTTCTAAAACAATTAAGAGGCAACCCTTTGTATTGAGGTATGAGGATATGTTAATTGAGACAATTTTGGCTTAGTACTAAGAAAATGTGTTTTTAAATTAATATATATGTTTTTTTTCAATTAACCAGAATTTGTCTGCAGAATGTACATGTTCACTGAAATCATAAGGCATTTGTTTTATTCATCTCCATTAGCTGCCTTGCTTTTATGTCTAAGGGATTTCATATAACTGTTGAGTGAAACTAAGAAGAAATATTTTCATTATTTTGCATTTTCATTTTTACCAGCAAAGAGTGAGAAGATAAATGTGTACACTTATGAATGAATGTATGTGTGTCTGTGTGTGTATTTAGCTTAGCTAAGTAGGAATGGTGTTACTGTCATGTACTTTTTCGGCCAGAAGACATGTACAGATTTGATACTACTTCACCTCAAGTACTTATTTTGTAGATGAGGAAATCTACAGGTATCTAGAGGTCTCTAGAAGTAAATTGACTTTCTTTAGGTCATACAGCTACTTAGTGTTGTTGTTCGGATTAGAACTATAGCTTTTTGACTCACATATATTATATAAGCTATGCTCCTTCTCTAGAAATACTTTCCCACCATTCAGTATTTTTTTTTGCTTCACCAGTGATGATGGTTTGCTTAGGTGATAGGTAAGGAATATTGAACAGACCAAATTTGTGAGCATTCTCAAAGATAAACAGGAATTCTGACATCCTGTTCATGTGTAGCTCTTTTTTAAAAAAATCATGGTGGAAATAATTATATTTGCCATCTTTTCTTTAAAAGATATTTCTGAGTCTTAAATTTTTATTTCCTTTTACTCTGAATATATAAAATATTCTAGGGTTCATACTTTTATATGAATGTGGTACATATGTGGAAATATATCATTAAAATTTATAGATTTAATGGTCAGCTCAGTTAACAATACTCCATAAAAATGGCAATTCCATTGGCTACTGGAAATTATTATTACAGATTCGATCAACTTTTTCTCCTTGAAATGAAAGCATTATTTGATATGGTCCAGACAATTTTCTAGCTGCAAGAGAGAAACTGGATTTTGGCAGCACAGGAGAAACACAAGGAACTGGGATGTTTCCATGTTTAATGCATTTATGGAAAATAGTTTCAACACGATTCCTCCCATTGCAAAGTATCAGCTTTTGAAATGGCTGTGGGGTTTATTTAAAGATCCAATTTGGTGGTGCATATTAGCAGGTATTTAGCAGCAATATTGGCAGTTGTATAATCCCTGCCTATTATGTGGTAAATTGGTTCACAGACTTTAGTAGGCTCATGAAGGACTGATGTGATTTCAATTTAGAAATGTCTTCAAAAGTGATAATATTAGAAATACTGTGTTTGTTAGAGGCTGCAAAAAATAGAGATTTATTAAAGATCTGTATAAATAAAAAAGTGATTAAATAGTGAATAATTTTTCATTTTCTAATTATATGGTTTTTGCTATATGCTTTATCAGTTTTACACTAGAATTGAAACCTTCTTTTAGAGAAATGGGGACTGTGGAAATAGGGTCATTGCTGTTGGTATGAAGTCCCACAAATTAATAAAAGAATTAGGATTAAAGTTTAGAGCATAGTGTTAAATTTGTTGCTTATTATAAGCAGTCTTTTTTTTTTTTTTCAAGGAAGAAACATAGTACTTGTCTTCTTTTTTTAAATTTTATGTTATGGTAATTAATCTCCTGTAGCCATCATTATTATTTATTGAGCACATAAAGTATAAAAGTTACTTTGAATGGATACAGAGAAATATGATACAGATCCTGCCCTTAAGACATTTGACCTATATAGGAGATATAACATTACAATATAAGTGAGGTTATATAAGTACTGATTTCATTGTCTGAATTGCCCAATCAAAAACCATTTATTAAAGATAATACACATAGGGCCTATACCAAGAACCATATGAATTAAAGTTAAATGAGCCTGGTTCCTTTCCTTCACAAGTTTCCAGATTGAATTCAACTAGAAAAGGCAATAAGGGGACGAAGATGACAACACAAGCATTGAAAAAGTACATGAATATGTTAAAACATTTATTAGATTAAAATATAGCCTGCTGTTATATTGTTTTTGAACCATCCTAGTACTGACATTCTTAGTATAAACAAACTAGACGACATAAACAAATTGCAAACAAATGAAATAATGGCTCAAAGGTTTTCCTTGAAGAGATAAATACAGGGTTTGATAAAATAAGTTTAATTCTGCATTCCAAATCAGGAAGAAATATTTTTTCCTTTTGTTTATTTATTTTAAGTTATAGCTTTTTTATTTTCAAAAATTCACACAGTTTTTAACATTCACCTTTGCAAAACCTTGTGTTATAATTTTTCTCCTTCCTTTCCCCCTACTCCCTCCCCTAGAAAGCAAGTAATCCAATATATGTTAAACCTGTACAGTTCTTCTATACAAATTTCCATGTTTATCATGAAAATCAGATCAAAAAGGAAAAAAAAAAAGCAAAGGGCAAGCAAGCAACAAAAAATAGGGGTTTTTTTGTTTGTTTTTTTTTCTATGTTGTGATCCACATTCAGTCCCCAAATTCTCTTTCTGGATACAGATGACTCTTTCCATCATAAATCTATTGGAACTAGCCTGAATCTTACCTCATTGTTGAAAAGAGCCAAGTCTGGTTGTTTGCTGTGAACAATATTCTCTTGGTTCTACTCACTTCACTTCTCATCTGTTCATTTAGGCTTCTCCAGGCCGCTCTGAAATCATTCTGCTGATCGAAGAAACATCATTTCATGGGATACTGATCACTTGGTCTGACAGTACATACAATCAATGTAAATAAACAGATCACTATGAAAATAATTGCATAATTGAATTTTGTACATTAACATCTGTCATAGAAAATGAAGAAATATAAAAGCTCTGATTGATCTGTGTCATTCATTCCAAACTCAACCTTAATGCTTGATGACTTCCATGCCAGGCTGGGCGAAATATCAACTAGCAAAAGTTTACTCAGAAGATTCCTATTAATATGAATAAATGAATTATGTATCATAATTATTTTAAGAAGAAAGATTCTCTTGATCCAACCATTCTGGAGAATAATTTAGATCTATGCCCAAAGGGCTATTGAACTGTGCATACTCTTCGATCTAGTAGTGTCTCTACTGAGCCTGTATCCCAAAGGGATCATAAAAAAGGGAAAAGGACCCACATGTGCAAAAATGTTTGTAGCAGCTCTTTTTGTGGTGGCTAGAAACTGGAAACTGAAGGATGCCCATCATTTGGAGAATGGCTGAATAAGTTATAGTATATGAATGTTATGGAATATTGTTATATAAGAAATGGTCAACAGGATGATTTTACAAAGTCCTGGAGATACTTACATGAACTGATGCTGAGTGAAGTGAGTAGAACCAAAAAAACATTGTACACAGCAACAAGAAGATTATATTATGATCAGTTGTGATGGACGTGGCTCTTTTTAATGGCAAAGTGATTTAGGCCAGGTTCAAGAGTCTAGAGCCATCTGTGCCCAGAGAGAGAACTGTGGGGACTGAATATGTTCACAATGTAATATTTTCACTTTTGCTGTTTTTTGCTTACATTTTGTTTTCTTTCTCAATTTTTTTTGAGCTGATTCTTATATAGCATGATAAATGTGGAAATATGTTTAGAAGAATTACACTTGTTTGACATATATTGAATTATTTGCCATTGAGGGAGGGGGTAGGAGAAAGAAAAAATGTAAAACACAGGGTTTTTCAAGGGTGAATGTTAAAAATTATCTATGCATGTGTTTTGAAAATAAAAAGCTTTATATGAAAAAATGAAAAAAAAAAGAAAAGCGATTCAACAAGTTGGAAATAATGAGGAACTAACAACTCGGTGAAGATTAAAATTGATTTTTATCTTGACAGATGTGAAACCTTTGGTTACAGTCATTAGAATCATTTTTGAACCTGTGTTCACTTAAGGCCATTACTTAATTAGGAGAAAGATAAAAATTAGCATCAGATTAGAGGAGAAAATAAAGAAAAAAACATATTTGGAGCTAAAATGGATCCTGGTGATCCTTACCTATTCAAATAAAAGCTGCTGATTCTGAAATTTGAGAATTGGACTAAGGTATAATATTGACTTTTATTATTGCTATTTTATGTGATTAAAAGATTTAAATAATAGTTGGTAATGTTTAGATAGTACTTTACTTTTATTATCTCATTTGATCCTCACAATAGCCCTTGAAAGTACTGTACAATTTTTTTGTTTTTTGTTTTTAAGTAGAGAGGGTTTTCTTTTTTTTTTAACTTAGACCTGTGATTTCATTAGTATGAGGAATCTCAAAGTAGGAAGTTCTTCACTGATCATTTGGAGGAAAATGAAATTGATAGAACTTTACATAGTGATAATTTCTCAGCTTTGAAAATAGTGGAATCATTAAATATGAAATCTGACACCTCAGTACCACATGTGAGAAGATTGATTTGGCACTAAAAAAAATGAAACTTGGAAAATGGCTATATTCAAATAAGTGTAAGCAGAAGAAATTCCAAAAAAATTTTCAATTTGGTATTTAATTGAGGGTTAACCAATTAACTTTTGGTTTATTTTCTCCTGGCCTTATATTGCATGTGATTTTTATTGCATCAGGATCTGAAAAAGATGCATTTACTATTTCTCCTTTCTGCATTTGATTTTGAGGTTTTTATGCCCTAACACATGGTCAATTTTTGTATAGGTTCCATGGACTGCTGAGAAAAAAGTAAACTCCCTACTGTTTCCATTCAACTTTCTCCATAGATCTATCATACCTAACTTTTCTAACAATTGGTTTATCTCCCTAGTTTCTTTCTTGTTTATTTTGTGGTTTGATTTATCTAATTCTGAGAGAGCAAGGTTGAGGTCCCCCACTAGTATTGTTTGGCTGTCTATTTCTTCTTGCATCTCTCTTAATTTCTCCCCTAGGAATTTGGATGCTATTGCACTTGGTGCGTATATATTTAGTATTGATATTGCTACATTATCTATGGTACCCTTTAATAAAATATAGTTTCCTTCCTTATCTCTTTTGATTAGATCTATCTTGGCTTTTACTTGATCTGAGATAAGGATTGCTACCCCTGTTTTTTTTTGTTCACCTGAAACATAATAGGTTCTGCTCTAGCCTTTTACCTTCATCCTATATGTGTCACTATGTTTTAGATGTGTTTCTTGTAGACAACATATGGTGGGATTCTGGTTTTTAATCCAGTCTGATATCCACTTCCGCTTTATGGGAGAGTTCATCGCATTCACATTCACAGTTAGAATAACTAATTCTTTATTTCCTGCCATCTTATTTACCCAAGTTATGTTTTCCCCTTTCTCCCTTCCCCCCTCCTCAGTACTTTGCTTTTGATGACCCCCTCTCTCAAACAATCCACCACCCTTTAGATCCTCTCCCCCTTTTTTAACTCCTTTCCCCTGATTCTTCTATTTTCCCTTCTGATAGTTTATCCCTTTCTTTTTCCTCCTTTCCCTCCCACTTCCCTCTAGCAACAGACAAGTTTCTATGTGAAATCAAGTGTCTGATATACACTTTTAGAACCCAACCTGATGAGAGTAAGATTTACACAATGCTCATCTCCCTCCCCTTTCTCTCAATTATATTAGGTTTTCTTTGCCTCTTCAAGAGATTTTACCTTGTTTTTACCTCCTTTTTTTAAGATCTTATTTTACCACTTTTTACCTCTTTTCCCCAGTATAACAACCTTTCCCCCTCTAGTTCTCTTTTTCATATTATCAAAGTAATATCTAGTTAATTATACCCCCAAACTTTAAGTATGCCCATAGTAGAAATAAAGTTCTCAAGAGTCCTTTCCTTTTTACCTTTTTATGTATCTCTTGAGTTCTGTGTTTGGATGTCAATTTTTTTGTTCAGATCTGGTCTTTTCATTAGAAATAGGTGAAATTCACCTATATCATTGAATGACCATCTTCTTCCCTGGAGGATAATGCTCATTCTAGCTGGATAGGTTATTCTTGGCTGTAATCCAAGTTCCTTTGCCCTTTGGAATATCTAATTCCAGACTCTTCAGTCCTTCAATATGGAGGTTGACAAATCTTGTGTGATTCTAATTATTGATCCTCGGTATTTGAATTGTTTCTTTTTAGCTGCTAGCAGAATCTTTTCCTTGGTGCGATAGTCCTGAAATTTATCCAGGATATTCCTTGGGGTTTTAATTTTGGGGTCTCTTTCAGGAGGTGATAGGTGAATTCTTTCAATGGTGATTTTGCCTTCTGATTCTACAATCTCAGGGCAGTTTTCTTTCAGGATTTCCTGGAAGATAGTGTTTAGATTCTTTTTTTCATCATGGCTTTCAGGAGGTCCAATAATCCTTAGATTGTCTCTCCTAGATCTATTTTCCAAGTCAATTGTTTTTCCTAGGAGATATTTCATGTTTTCTTCTAATTTTTCATTTTTTGTTTTTGTTTGACTGATTCTTGAAATCTTATTGAGTCATTCACTTGCATTTGTTCAATTCTTATTTTTAAAGTGTTGTTTTCTTCAGTTACCTTTTTAAGCTCCTTTTGTAACTGGCTAATTGAATTTTTTTGTTCATTGCACTCTTTTTCTACTTCACTGATTTTATTTTTCAATAAATTGGTGTCTTTTTTATATCTCTTTTGCAGGGCATCATATCTTTCTTGCACTGATTTCAGTTTATTTTCCCATTTATCCTCCAGCTCTCTTTTGAAGTTCTTTATGCAATCTTCCAGAAAGGCCTTTTGAAAAGGGGACCAGTGATGGTCCTTAATAACTTCCTTTGGAGTTTTGTCTAAAGGAACCTCAGGATCTGGGGTCATCCCTTCTTTCTCTTGATAAAAGCTATGGTAAGAGCTCTTTTTTGCTTCTTCATTTTTTTTTTTTTTAGACAGCGTGGATGTCTCTTTAAGGCTCCGAAAAAATCTTTGCCCCCGGGGCAATTTGGCGAATTAACTTAAGGTGCGGGGCAGTGGGGGCTAGGACTAAATCGGGATTACTCCTTAAACAAGGCAAGTCTGCCAGAACACCTGCCCCCAATCTGGGCAGAGTGTCCCGAGTGCCTCAGATAAACTCCAGGTGTTTGGAGTTTGGAGTTTCTGCCACTCTGAGCTGAGTCCCACCCTCACTTCCGGCCTACACCGGAGTCCACAGTTTATCCCTCTGTCAGAGTTTAACAAACCTGATATGAAGTTCTTCAGAAAGCAGTGTCCAAATATTTCTGGATTCGTTGACTTGAAGATCAGTTCAGAGGCTGATTTTATTGTTGATTTGAGAAATCAGAGGAGGACGCAGAGAGTCACATTTTCACTCTGCCATCTTGGCTCCACCCCCTGGAAGTTCCACCTCCTGGGATTCTTACTCTCAAGAATAATTCATTGAATAGGATCATAACATATTTTTTTTGTTTCAATTATGGAGAAATAGTAATGGAAAAAAAAAGGAAAAACAATTCAGGTTTTTATTAAGTATTTATTATGTATCATGCATTAAATTTGGGTTTGAATCTCTGCTCAACCACCTTGTGTGCTATTGGCACACACTTAAATTCTTTGAGGTTAAATTTATTTGTAAAATAAGAGGAGTGATCTAGATGTTCTTTAGGAATCTTTCTACTTCTAAATCTAGAATCCTGGGAGATTGTGCTGAACATATAGGTCTGTAAATACTTGATGATCAGGTCCTTTTTGACCTGAATGGCACAGTTGTAACATTTCCTTGGTCTCATCTAAAGATATTGGTGAATGATGCACAATCAGAAGATTCCTTGTCTATGGGGGCATGTACTTAATTTGGCCTGGCATATGAGATTCCATTTCTGCTCAGAGTACTGAATATATTTTCTTAGTTTCTCAGTCTTTCATCCTAGACCAGAGAGTTTCTGCATTGGAAGCTTTAAACCAGAGTAGAGACCTAGAGATGAAAAGCCTGACTTCTGGTGTTTTGGTCCTAGACAGGTACATTTAGGCATTGGTAGTTTCTATAGTTGTTAGCATAATAGTAATGAAAATCAGCTTTCTTGCCATGAGACTAGGTTAAGGGTGAGACTAAGGAGAGAGACAACTTATATACTGAGCAGGTTAGTAAGTATCACTCTCATTAGCCAAGTACTTCCCTATATCTTCTAGATCTGTGCTTGCAGCTCTTGCTTGCTTATATTTTGACTTTCCTACCTCTTCTGATTTTGCAGTGGTCCCCTGGCAGATTTTAAGTGTTTGGAAATAAAGCAGCTATTCTGAGTGGGAAAGAAGGGACACCAGTTAACATGAAGGAGACCAATACTAGTATTTAGATTGCTCTTATAAATACAATTTATTAGTATACCAGCCTCTGCAAGACCATGGATATATAAGACTAGTAATTAGGAGTTATGTAGCTGGTGAAAGCAAAATCTCCTAATTGATCTAGCCTTAAATTTGTGTTCTGTAGGAGAAAGGCCCATTATAATTTACCCTTATTCTCCCATAACTGTTCTGAAATACCATTTATCTCACTAACCCAATACTGAGTTTAAAATATTGTTTTTTAAACTCTTTATTGAAAAATAATGAAGTCATTGCTAAAATTGGAGTTATCTACTTCTTGACAAAGTGATCATTTAGAAAGATATGTATTAAAAGGCTTTTTCCCTCCCATATTCAAAATCTGACTTTTATCATTCTGTACCATAGAAGATTTTTGTCTCCTTCCTTAAGCTATTTTCAAGGTCATTCTACATCTGGAGCTGCTGAAATCCATTTCCTAAATACATCTCAAAAGTAGCACTAGTTAATTTCTCTTAAGTATTCTAATTTTATATCAATTTTATACTCTAAATGTAAGCTTGCATTGAATTAAAGCTCTTTACTTAATTGTAATCAATAGAGGAAATAATTTATTAGAATTTGTTTTCTATTTATTTAACACTATGAACAGTGGTCGCTTTTGCCTATAAAATGTAATCAAATATTAATTTTTAGTGCAAATCATTACGCCTATTAGAAGATATCTTTGGGGCAGTTAGGTGATTCAATGGATGGAATATGGGGCTGGAATCAGGCAGACCTGAATTTAAATCCAGCTTCAGACACTTTGTAGCATTGTGACCTTGGGCAAATCACTTAATTTCTACTTGTCTCAGTTTCCTCATCTATAAAATGGAGATAAAAAGCACCTATCTTCCAGACTCTTTGTGCGGATTAAATGGTGTAATTGTAAAATGCTTCACCCAAGGCCTGATATCAGTACTATATAAATATTAGGTATTATAGCTATTATTATGTAAAATTATCCTTTAAAGGAATAATGGTCATATAGGAAATATGACACAATAATAGATCATTTTAATTAGATAATTTATGTGCTTATTTTCTTTTAGTCTTGTCATTTAAAAAAAATGTCCCATTTTCCTTTCCAATTGAGTATAGGGGTTACTCTTCTGGGACATAAAGATTGCTTTATAGTATAATGAAACTATCCCATTCAATGAAAAGCTATATAGCTTTCTCTGATGTGTTCAAGGAAAGGCAGTGAAATTTAACTGGAAACGCTCAAGCCCCAGAATATGGAGAAGGAAAGGAGAAAAAGAGAAGGACAATAGGGCAATACCTATTACTAGATAATAGATAGTAATCTGAGGACACTTCCACAGAGTTACTGTGAAGAACAGGAAGTATACAAGCAAGAATGTCACCAGAACAAGATCCTATAAGATTTTGTCCCTCAGATCTGACACATTGTTAAGCCAAGCTTTTGCTATTCCTCTCAGTGCAGTGGATGGACTCCTAGTTCTGTCACCCATTATAATAGCTCAGGAATGTAGGAGAGAACTAGGCATTTTAGAAAGAGGGAAGGGGTATCATCCCATTGGCTAGAAGGCTAGAGGTTGGAGAAACAAGCATGAGAGTTTTCAGGTATAAAAATATCAAAAGGTGAAGCGAACCCAATTGGAGAAGGAGCCAGGAGGGAGCTTATCACTAGAGATGTTAGTCTTCCCAAACTAGAGGCTTTTCTGTATTATTACATTGTAATCACAATAATAATCTAATCATTATTAGATGTAACTAAGATTACATTATATACTTAAAACGTAGCTTTTTTATCTATCAAAAAAGTAATCATGTTTTTTTCCTCTGAATTAACTTACAGATCTGGTTAAATTTTAGAAGAGAAGGAGTGTTAGATTTGCAGTCAAGAGACCTTTGTCTGAATTCTGGCTCTACTAGTTATTGTCAGTATGATCTTAAATCACTTTACCTCATTTGGCCTCAGTTTCCTTCAGTGTAAAATGAGTGGATTATATTCAGTGCCGCTAACGTTTGCAACTTTAAATCTATAAATTTGAGATTCAATAGTCCTGAAACTAAGATCATCATTTGACTTGGAGGTTTGACTTCTTGAGTCTTGTTCTTTGTATGTGTGTATTTTTTTTCATTGTATTTGCATATACAGTGCCTAGTTTAATGCCTGGTACAGAGAAACACTTATTAATTGATTGGTTGGGATTGTATATTTTTTAGGTGGCAGAAATGCACGGAGAACTTATTGAGTTCAATGAGCGACTTCACCGAGCCCTGATTGCAAAGGAAGCTCTTGTATCCCAAATGAGACAGGAACTCATTGATCTTCGAGGACCAGTAAGTACTTTGTGAAACTCAGATTTGTGGTTAGAATATTTATCAAATTTCAATCCATTCAGTCAGTGTAAGTTCAAAGCTTATGGCTCCCCATTTTCATTGCCCTTTTGGTCCTTTTGATTACATTAGAGAGAAAGCATATAGTCACCATTTCTTTCTTTTTTATGTTTGGCATTTTCTGTGATTGAAAAGTAGCATTAAGTAGTGAACAGAAAGAAGTGGGATTAAGTCTTGCCTCTGATACCTACAAGCTGTGTAACTATGAGCAAGTCACATGATTTTATAACTTATAGACTAATCTTCATTGGCAAAAGAGTTTTTCCACTAGAGTTTCCTTATGTTAATGAAATTTTCTTGATAAACTTAAGAATTTATTATTTACTGATTTTAACAGTAAAAATAAGTGAATAAGCACTTTAACTTTATTTTCAAGTATTTATATTTTAAAGATTAAACAGAAAATATCTGTAACAGCTTAGTAATTGCTCCTTCTGAAACAGTCTCTTTTTTATCTATTCTTTTCTATATTTGTGCTTTTATTGTTCTTTTTAATTATAGTCAGTGTATCTACCCTCTGCCTGTGTTTTCTTCATTTCATATTACTTTATGTCTCTCCAAATTTCTTGATATATCCCCTAATTTTTTTGAATTGGTTATATTACCCCACTTAATGGATAGACCAGGTCTACATTCTTTATGTTTCTAAATAATGCTATTTTCTGTCTTCATATTTCATTTTTTTCAGAATAGCTTTCTTAGCTTATTTACCTCAAAATGGAAGTATTGGCTCAAAACATATATTTATTTTCTGACTCATATAGCTAAAAAAAAGATAGTTGTTAATTTAAATTTTTACTGAATTTGCATCCATTTTTCTATAACTTTGCCAGAATTGAGTTTCGTGATTTTTTATTATTTTTATTGTTTTGAAATTGAAATATTTTAAGCAATAGTTTAATTGTGTATGTATATTCTATTTCATAGTGTTTATTCTTCATGTCCTTTGCCCATCTAGCTAATGGGAACTAAATATTGCTTTTGAATTTTTTCTTTCAGCAAATCCTTATCTATTTAAATATTAACTTTCATTAGTTGTATTTGCCCTAAATGTTTCTGATTTTTTAAATGTTTAAATATATAATTATTTGTCATGCAGAAATTCATAATTTTAATAATCAAATCTTTTGTATTTTATCTCATAATTTCTCCAATATGATTAGAAGGTAAAAATGTTTACTTTTCAATTTTTTTCAGATTATTTTGGTAGCATTGTATGTTTGGTTTTTTCCCCCCTCTGGTATGTGGTTTGATATCAGAGATCTAAGGTTTGTTTGTTTGTGTTTTGATATATCTGTCTAGTTTTTTGCCCATTTCCAGCAAATACTTATTTAATAATGAATCATTTATTTAGTGTTTATTTTCTGTTGATTTTTTTGAGAACTAATCTTTTTTTTTAATCTTTTTTATTTTGTTTCTATTTTTGAAATTTTATCAATTTAACTGGGTTTTTAATTTTTTTAAATTTTTACCCAGTACCAGATTGTTTTGATTATAATTGTTTTATTTCGTGCTTCAGTCTCAAAAAAAAAAACCTAATATTTTCTTGTAGCAGCTTCTCTTCACACCCCCCCATGTTAAGTTTTTTCATAAATTTTGATGCAATATTTTTTAATTCTGTTATGGAAATAATAGTTTTTTTATATGATCTCAAATTTCTTATTTAATTTAGGGGTTGTTATTTTTATTATAGTGCTTTGACTCATCTATCAACCTGGATTTTCTTTAAAATGATTGTATCAATATCTTTTGTTTTTACATTTCCTTTTTTCAGAATATACTCCTTACTATCCCCTGTGAACTATTTCATGTACAAAAATAATTTAGAAAGAGAAAGAAAAAAAGTTCAATAAAACTAAAAGTTCAGTAAGAGCATGATAGTGTATATACATTGATCCCCATCCATAACTCTCCACTCTTCAAAGAAGTCTCTATTGTCTCATCTCTTCTGGGACTGATCCATCTTGGTTTTAATTTTGTGGAATTTAGTTTGGAATTTTGTCATAAGTATATATGAGTGTACTATTATTCCTGTCAAGGTACTTTTACAGTCACCTTTACTAAAATCATGTGTATGTTTATGTAAAGCTATTGTTTTCACACATATTTTTGCTTTTCCATTATTGGTCTTGATTTTTAAAAACAGTGCTTTTTTTGATGTTATTGGTATGATGTTGATGTTTTCCAGTAGTTTTAATTGTGTCCAACTCTTCATGACTCCTTTTGAGGTTTTCTTGGCAAAGATACTGGAGTGATTTGTCATTTCTGTGCTACTGAAATTCAAGTGAATTTATTAGTTTTATTTCATATATTCATTTCTCAGTTACCATTTTTATTGAGACCAGTATCAGCTACTACTACTAATATTTTATCTTTTTAGTTTCCTAAATTATTTCTGCTGATGTCTTTTTTCCTCTCTTAATATGGTTATTAAAGTTCTTAATATTATGGAAATTAGGAGTGAAAATAGTCTTTACACTTTTTAAACTTAGATTTAATCAGAACATTTTACTTTTTATATTCTTTAGGATTATAACTTATTGAACTAGAGTAAGAAGGGTTTTAAGCTATCTCATCTAACGCTATCATTTTCCAAACCAGGAATTCTTAGATAGGTCAAGCAATTTACCCAAGAGCACATAAGTAGTAATTTTCTAAGGAAAGTTTGGGTTTGAAGTGGGTATTTTATATTATTTTTGCGGGGGAAAAAATCATTTTTTTCTATTTTTGTGTATGTATTTTTTTTCTCTGTATCATGAATGGAATCTTTGTGTATCTCAACCAATTTTTTAGGACTTATTCTTGATAGTTTTCTATTTTAGAGGAGGTAGTTTACTATCCCCTCATTGATGCTTATCATATTTGGCATGTTTATGATATTTGCACTTTTATAATAGTAGTTTTTCTAAGACTGAATCATACTTTGCTTTCCTGATTTATGTCCTTAAGCAAAATTATTTTTAAAATATGTCCTATATATATATGTATTTGTGTTTATGTACATACACGTACATATATATAAATTTAGAATTTTATGTTTATTAATGAGATCAGCCTATAATTTCTTTGTATTATGTGTATTGGGTCTTTTGAATCAGTGCATATATTTTGTTAAATGCTGTTCATAGAATTATATTCAAAAAATGGTATTTTTAAAAATTCCTCTTAACTTAGTTGCTATTTAATAAGTTTTCTTACCATATAGCATTATATATCTTATTATTTATTTTTAATTTTACTGAGCTCTGGTGTTTTAGAATATATATAATTTCTTGCTTTTTGAATTTGCCCAAGTGCAATCAGTTTTTTTGTGAAAAGTCTTTGTTCACTAAAAAATTTATATTCTCTGCTTCTTTCATTTAGTTTTCTTTATAAATGTTATTTTCAGTTTAATATATAATTATCTCTTCTTTGTTAATTCTGTTATTTCAATACCTTAAAAAAATCTGTGGGTTTAGAGTGTATCTCTACCAATCTAGATTATAGACTTTTCACATGTTAAAAGATGATTTTGGTGGATAGAGCACCAGCCCTGAAGTCAGGAGGACCTGAGTTCAAATTTGATCTCAGACATTTAACATTCCCTAGCTGTGTGACCCTGGGCAAGTCACTTAACCTCAATTGCCTCAGCAAAAAGCAAAAAAAAATAAAAAGATTTTATGTGGATCTCTGCCCAAATAAATTAACCATTTAATGACCAATCTTCTAGTGGTAAGCTGCTCATTTTTTCTACATTCTACATATGCTGCAGACTCTACTTCCAACCTCCTGGTCTGGGACCCTTAGCTTCTAACTGATGAGAATGTACCTGACCTAGCCAAGATCCAAATCCATCTAGTTGTATTCTTCTATGTATGGCTTCTAATTAGTGATTACTTACAATATCTAGATCAGATCCACATCCACCAGCTGGCCAATTCTTCATAGTCCTTTCTCAATTCCTTTTCCAACTATAACTCTAAAAACCAGATCATTACTACTAAGATACCTCTTCCTGGCCATCAGTTATTTATATCAGTTTATGTTTCTTACTATCCAACAATAAATCTCATTTGTGACTATGGATCATAATTGTCCTGTGAACTTTTTAAATGAGCTCCCTTTCATTTTAATAAACAGCTTAACAACACAAAAGTATATTCAAAATATATGAACTAATTGGATGTCCTCCTAAGGGGATAAAAGTAGAACATATCTTGGTAATGCAATTGGAATTTAAGCTTCTTTAAATGAATAGTTCTCACTTGAATTTCAAACTATTTGAAAAAATACCATAAATCACTAATAATAAAAGCAAGCCTCAGGTTTGAATTCAAAATCAAGAAAGTAGCAAAGTTGAAAAAGATTTAATAATCAATGTTAGAGGGATTGTGGAAATACAAGAATACTTATATATTGTTGATGGAGCAGTAAATTAGTATAACCATTCTTGAAACCAAATATGGCTGTATGTGATCAGTAATGTTGAAGATTATCCAACTAAATTAGATCATAGACCCATGATTATTGAAATACATATTTGTTTTACAGTAACACAAAGAATAGTAAATAAAATGTTCAGATCTATTTTGAGTTTTTCTGGTTTGAATTCAGTTTCATCTGATATTGTTGCCCATCTTACCTTTTCCTTTGCGAATTTAAATATATTTAAATTCTTTCCTTTTCATGAATTATAATATTTATCTCAAATCCTAAATTGTTTCTATTTGTAATTTTTTTAAAAAAATTCAATTATATTTTATTTTCAGTTTGGTATTTTTCCCTTCCACACCCTTCCTCTTTTTCTTGCTGTTGCTGAGTCATTTAAGTTGTGTCCCACTCATTGTGACTGCACTTAGGATTTTCTTGGCAAAAATACTAGAATGATTTGCCATTTTCTTCTCCAGCTCATTTTACAAATGAGGAACTGAGGCAAACAGCTTACCACTGGAAAGAAGATGGAAATAAAAATTTGGAAGAGTAGCCTTTCGTGAAGACTTCTTATACCATTTTGCATTACCAAGATATGTTCTACTTTTATCCCCTTAGGAGGATATCCAATTAGTTCATATATTTTGAATATACTTTTGTGTTGTTAAGCTGTTTATTAAAATGAAAGGGAGTTCATTTAAAAAGTTCACAGGACGATTATGATCCATAGTCACAAATGAGATTTATTGTTGGATAGTAAGAAACATAAACTGAAAAGTAAACTAAAAAACTAAAAACATCATAGTCCCCCTGACAAAGACATCTTTCTCTCAGGTAGTTTGTTCACGTCTGTGTGGTGATAACTAATCATATTTTCATATCTACCCTGTCCACATACCAGCTGTGTCCAGCTTCAATCTTTGTAAAATTACTCCAGGGTGCACTTAGGAGATATTCAGGAAACAAACAGAGCTCATTTATTATTGGCAATAAACCACAGTCTTTTCTGTGTAGTGTGTGTGTGTGTGTGTGTGTGTGTGTGTGTGTGTGTGTGTGTGTG
>JAJPUD010004708.1:149188-185524 GCA_023553655.1 Myrmecobius fasciatus
AAAAAATTTATCCTTATATGATACTTTACATATCACAAAGCATTTTTCTGTGAATCTTCTGGTGCAAATATTAACGCTATTTTACATAAGAAGGAATTGATGCTTACATAGGTGAAGAAATTTGTCCTTTGTCTCAAGTCTAGAACCCATTTCCTCTAGGTCTAATGCTTTTTCAGGCTGCAAACATAACTCATTCCCTTCATTCTTTCATTCATTAATTTATACAAGCATGTATCAAGTACCTTCTATGTGTTAAACATGTTAGATTCCAGGAGTGGTACAAATGATAGGTAAAGTCCTTAGTTTCATGGAGCTTTGTTGTTGTTCAGTTATGTCTGACTCTTCATGACCCTGTGCTGTCCATGTGTTTTTTTGTTTACTTTTGTAATGGATGAAAGTAAATAAAGGTTAAGTGACTTGCCCAGGGAGACTCTACAGCTAATAAGTTCTGAGACCAAATTTGACCTCAGGCCTTCCTGACTATAGGCTTAGCAGTCTATCCACTGAGCCATCTAGCTGTTCAAGGACTTTTCAGCATAGCATAGGGGCAAGACATACGCATTGATTTCACAAATGTAACTTCCTTGAGTCAGTGACTGTTTTGTTTTTGTCTGTATAGAGATGTCTGTCCTCTTCTGATTTTTGACAGTTTTATAAACAGAAGGGAGTAAAATAGTTGCCAAAGAATTTTTTTTAAAAGCAGCCCCACAAATAAAAGGCATAGCTTTAGAGTAAAGATAGTCAAAGTGACGACCTGTTTTCCAGTTCTGATCTTCATATGACTGAAATGAAGTTTTTGAGATGGCTTGTTAAAATTTGCTAATACCTGGATAATTTCTTAACTATGGGACAGTTGTATATTGTCTAGTTGAGGCTAGTTGACTGAAATGTGGATTTTTTTTTCTATTGATAAGATATAGACCAATAATTTCATGTAGGGGATAGTTGATTTAAAATTAGTCTGTCTGTGAAGAATCCTTGTGGCTTAGATATAGCAAAACCTCAGAGGCTGGACTACCACCTGCTGTTAGGAAGCATCAATTGGACAATAAACTTTTATTGCAAAAAGCTGAATGGTGGAAAACTTTGCTGCTAAGAAGAGCAGATAAGCTGCTTGGAAAAGCAAAATAGAAGAAAAGTATTGTTGCTGAGAAAACTGACTGGAATAAAAAGACTCAACTTTGCTTTGACATCTACTCTCTGAGAGGTGGAACCCCCTCAATCTAGCCAAAGGAACTAATCTGGCAAAGCTATGCAGATCCCAGGTTTTGGGGAACTACTTTTGCTATAAAGAATATAATGATGCTATGAGAATAAAATAAACTGATATGAAGAAGCTCTACAGTTACCAAGACTTAATGGTTGCTGTTTTGACTAATAGAGTACAAAACTGCCTTGCTTACCCAGAAAGAAGAGTAGTAGCTACTAAAAAATCTGAGAAGCTAAGAAAACACTTGGTCTTACCCACCAGGAGAGAGAACATGCAGAATGTCCACTCATCAGTAAATTGTGGGTACATATTGTCTCTAAGAGGAGACTAAGGACTGATTGAGACCCATTAGTTCAAGACTTGTGAATTAACCTAGGCACCTGTATTTAGAGGTATCATACATATAGCCCATGGGGCACATGTGGTACATAGCACTCTTGAGTATACCCAAACCAGATTATTAATTTGGAAATATTTAATAAAATAAATAAAAATTCTATAATGTGTAGATGTTACACGTTTTTATACTAAATCAGCATATGGCCTGCAAAAATCCTTATGCATAGATTATTGGCCCCCATTTCTATTTGAATTTGACATCATTGCTTTAATAATAATGCTTTCAAAAATTTGTGTACACTGTTCCCCACAGATACCATGTACATTGGGGAAAAGGTGTATCTCAGGTTTATGAATAGAATGCTGAATTTTCATTATTTTTGCTTTGCTTTCTATTTACTAAATAATTCTGATCAATAATTATAGATAATGATTTGTTAAATGTGAAACACACCAGTGGGAGATGAGGAGCTGCATTTGTGAATAGTACTGTATTTTTTCCACCATGGTTATCCCATTGAGACTGAGTGATAGCATTGTGACTCTTGCTTCTCTGGAGACCTATCCTGTTTCCCCAGCCTGGAAGTTCAGGTTGGGTGGGCAAGGCAACCCCAGCTCAGAGAGCGAAGAGGAATAATTGAGAGCTGGGTATCTTTTCATTGGAAATACTTGTGTTCCATTTGTATCTTTAGTGCCTAACTGAACGCCTTACATATAGTACATACTTAAATGTTTATTCAAATAAAATGAATTACATGATATCTCTGCTAGAGAGTGAAACAAAATGATATGTGAGGTCCAAAGCAAAAGTGGAATGGGGCACAGAAAAACTTCATGAGAGAAGTAACCTTTGAGTTAAGCTATAAAGAATGGGTAAAAATCCCATAGGTGAATTGGAGAAATGGAGGATAAGGGACATTAAGAAAAGGCATGGAGAAAGCACAACTCACATTACTCCCCTTTATATACTATTTATTACAGCAAAGCTGGACATCTTGCTGTTCCTCACCACCAATATTTTATTTTCTCTTTCTATGCCTTTGCTCACACTATCTCCCGTGCCTATCATCCATTATTTTTTGCACATCCTTTCTTAATTCTGCTTCTTAGAATCCTTGGTTTCCCTCAAAGCTTTGCTTAAAACATTACTTCCTACATAGAGATTGTCATTAAGTTTTCTAGTTACTAATTCCTCTACCTATTTCTTTATATTTATTTTGTATACTGTATGCTTATTATATGCTATATATCATGCCATAATATTGTTATATAACATATAGCACAGTGTTATATATTAACATACTATCATATATCATAGTGTTAGTATATATTACTGTATAATACATGCTATCTTCCCCATAGAAGTAAGCTTCTTGCAGGCAAGTTCTGTTTCATCTTTGTATTTCCAGTGACTGATAAAATGACTGACAAATAATAAAGTGCTTAATAAATGACTTTTACCTAATTGTTTGTTCTATTTGGCATGTGAAAGTAGTTGATATTAACCATATAGAACACAGATTTCATGGATGGTAGTACTTTGAAAGGAGGTTTTAAAAAATAGAATGGATCATAAAATTAGTCCCAATTTGCTCTGAAACTATATATCCTGATAAAGAAGTGATGAATTAAATATTCAGAATGAGACCCAGATTTTTGGACCATTATGAGAATTTGTCTTTCTTTGTTATGCAATTTGTTATATGTGTTTCCTTTTTTTTTTCTTTTTCCAACAAGAAGAGAGAAGGGAGTGAAAATGAATAGGTTTTAATTGAAAAAAAATTTTTTATTAAAGCTTTTTATTTGCAAAACATACGTATGGGTAATTTTTCAACATTGACCCTTGCAAAGCTTTCTGTTACAAATTTCCCCTCCCTAGTCCATACCCCTCCCCTAAATAACAGGAAATTTGCCACATGTTAATTATGTTAATTTACATATGTATACATATTTTTACAGTTATCTTGCTGTGCAAGAAAAATCGGATCTACAAGAAAAAAAAATCTGAGAAGGGAAACATGTTGCAAGCAAACATCAATAGAGAGCATGAAAATGTTATGTTGTGGTCCATATTCATATCCCTTTCTATGGATGTATATAGCTTTCTTCATCACTGAACAATTGGAACTGGTTTCAAACATTACATTGTTGAAGAGAGTCATGTCCATCAGAATTGATCATCATATAGTCTTGTTGTTGCCGTGTATAATGATCTCCTGGTTCTGCTCATTTCACTCAGCATCAGTTCATGCAAGTCTCTCCAGGCCTCTCTGAAATTGTCCTGCTGGTCATTTCTTACAGAGCAATAATATTCCATAACATTCATATGCCATAATTTATTCAGCCACTCTTCAATTGATGGGCATCCATTCAGTTTCCAGTTTCTAGCCAGTATGCACAGTTTGATAACTTTTTGAGTGTAGTTCCAAATTGCTCTCCAGAATGTTTGGATTCGTTCACAGTTCCACCAACAATGTATCAGTGTCCCAGTTTTCCCACATCCCCTCCAACATTCATCGTTATCTTTTCCTGTCATCTTAGCCAATCTGACAGGTGTGTAGTGGTATCTCAGAGTTGTCTTAATTTTCATGAAAAAAAAAAATTTAAAAAGAAAAGGCAAAGCTGCGTCAGATTGGAGAGCAATACCAGAGATTTACAGTATTGCTCTATATACCTAAATTCACAGTATAAATGATTTATCAGATACTTTTATTGGAGCAGTTTTAGATTCATAAACATTCATGAATTTCATGTTTTATGTATTTTTTCCTTTCCCATGACTCAGTTTACGTGAGAGACTATCAATTCTGAGTTTTCTCATTTGTCTTCTTCCACACTTCAAAGCTTTCCTGTGTATTTGCTTGTCTTTTTCTTTCCTCTCATTTTAGAGATTAGGTGATTCTTTTTGCCAAGACTATTCTCTCTAATTATACTCTGGATTTTGCCCTACTTTGTGTCTTCTTCAAGTGAATGACCTGTCACTTATTTCATTCTCTCATCTCCTAGACTCTTTAAACTGTCTACAAATAAGATCAGGTCTCTCTTGTCTTTAAAATACTTTATCTTTAATTTTTATATTTTTCAAATTGTATTTTAAAAATCCATACCTTTCACTATTCACCTTCAAGAAGAAGAAGTAATTTTTACTCATAGCCTCTGCTTTCTAATATCTCATTCATACCTTCAGTCTTTGAAATATGGCATCTACTTACCCTCACCCCTAACCTTTATGGACATTTTACCCAAATTGGTCACTTGGTTGGTAAGTAATTCCTTGATTTCTATTATCAGCCCTTACCTCTTGTTGGTCATTTTTGATCTCTTGGCAGCTTTCAACACTATTGACTATCCCTTTTCCTGAGCATTTTTTTAAACTTTTGGCTTTTATGATGTTTTCCTCTCCTGGTTCCCTTTTCTGTTTGACCATTCTTTCTCAGCCTCCTTGACTGGCTCATCATCCTCTATAACCTAAAGCAAGACTTCTTAACCAGGAACTATGGACCCATGAATAAATTTCAGGGGAGTCTATAAATTTGTTTTTTGAATTTTTTGAGAACTATATTTCAGTGCAATTGGTTTTCTTTATAATACTGTGTCTTTTATGTATTTAGAAATTTTTTTTTCTGTGAAGGAGTCTATAGATTTCACCAGACTTCAAAGATATCCTTGACAAAAAAGGTTAGGAACTCTTACCATAACCAATCCTCAAAATCCCTATCCTAGTTCTCCTCTTTTTGCCTCCTATATTCTCTTTCTTCATTATTTATCCATTCCTTTAGATTCAGTTATCTCTAGGGAAATGATGCCAAATCTATATGTCTAGCTCAAACTACTTTCCTGATCTCTGCTCAATATGTCCATTTTTAAGGTAGACATTTTAAACTCTTTCATACCAGGAATTCAAACTCATTTCTCTATTGGCCAGAGTACTTGGGGTATTTGATTTGAATAATCTTTTCTAAAACTGTCTAAAACATTTCTTGGAGCTTTCTTAGTGCTTCTGAAACCTTTAGTATAAATGATCTTCTTGAGTGCTGTTGCCATTTAAGCAGGAAAGCTTGATAAGAAATATATCTTTCATCTGAATAGCACTTTAAAAATATCAAATGATCAAATACCAGATTGTCTGGAGTCCCACAGAAGC
Organism: Myrmecobius fasciatus; assembly: GCA_023553655.1. NCBI lineage: Eukaryota > Metazoa > Chordata > Mammalia > Dasyuromorphia > Myrmecobiidae > Myrmecobius > Myrmecobius fasciatus. The sequence continues at coordinate 154,882 of JAJPUD010004708.1, forward strand.
TCAAAAATACTGCATTCCAAATTACAAAAAGACATTTTTTTGAAAGCACTTGGACATCATAGGTTTCACTTGTCTCCCTTCTTGAAGAAGAAATTTTTACAAAGAAAATTTTAAAAGAGATTATGAGCAAAATCTGCACTTCATAGAAGTACCTCTAAAACATTAATTTTTTACATAAAAGTATCTGGTACATATGTAATCCTTTTAAGAAGACATGTGTTGCATTAGAGCCACAGAATAGTAGACTTTCCTTCTCTAAACACATTTCTCTTTAGATTAGCCAATTCCTTAAGCTGATCACACATTCCTTGAGGTTTCTTCATCTGAATAAATGATATATAATATGTCCAAAATATTTTACAATGCCAAAAATTATTTATGCTCTCTATACTGTTTTCTTCCTAGGATGCCTATGATAATGAGAAATTTATATATATATATTATTAATATGATACTTCTGATATATTCTGATATATTGAGTTTTTAACTTACTGGCATTTTGAGATTGAGCCTATCAGTGGCCAATCTAGTCTCAAAAAATCCAAATGCTTAGATCTTCCCAATTCTAGAAAATTTAGACCCTATTAGTCTTTCTGTCTTTTATCCCATTTCCTATCCTTAGTATTAAAACTGTCTGGAAAAAAATGATCTCTTTCCTTAATCTTCTGCAGTTTGACTCCCAGCTATTAAATCTTCCCACATAAATATTGCCAATGACTTCTTAATCTCCATATGTAATTGTTTCTTCAGTTCTTACCTTCTTTGACTTCTCTGCAGCTTTTGGCATGATTGACTTTTTTTTTTAAACTTTTTATTTGCAAAACATATGTATGGGTAATTCTTCAACATTAACCCTGTAAGCTTTCTGTTACAAAATTTTCCCCCCCTACTCCCCGCCCCTCCCCTAGATGGCAGGATATCCACTACATGTTAATTATGTTAAAATACTTGACAAATTGAACATATCTATACATATTTCCACACTTATATTTTGTGCAAGAAAAATTGTATCTACAAGAAAGAAAAATCAGATAAAGGAAACACAATGCAAGCAAACATCAATCGAGAGCCTGAAAATGTTATGTTGTGGTCCACATTTCACATCCCTCTCTCTGGGTGTATATGGCTTTCTTCAGTGAACAATTGGAAGTGGTTTGAAACATTTCATTGTTGAAGAGAGCCATGTCCATCAGAATTGATCATCATATAGTATTGTTGTTGCCGTGTATAATGATCTACTGGTTCTGCTCATTTCACTCAGCATCAGTTCATGTAAGTCTCTCCAGGCCTCTCTGAAATCGTCCTGCTGGTCATTTCTCACAGAACAATAATATTCCATAACATTCATATACCATAATTTGTTCAGCCATTCTCCAATTGATGGGCATCCATTTAGTTTCCAGTTTCTAGCCACTACAAAGAGGGCTGCCACAAGCATTCTTGCACACGTGGGGCCCTTTCCTTCCTTAAGATCTCCTTGGGATATAAGTCCAGTAGAAACACTGCTGGGTCAAAGGGTTTGCACAGTTTGATAACTTTTTGAGCAGAGTTACAAATTGCTCTTCAGAATGGCTGGATCCATGATTGACTTTTAATGTTTATTAGATAACTCTTTTTTTCTCTTGGTTTGTGATATACCACATTCTTTGTATTTTCTACCACTTTCATTTCTCCTTTTCTGTCTTTATCTTTTTGTGGTACAGTGGGGAAAAATTGGTTCTGATTCCCAGCTCTGCTAGAGACCAGTTGGGTAACCTCGTTTTGGTTTGTTTTTTACTTCTCTGAAGAGGTTGGACTAAGGTGAACTCTTAAGAGTCCCTTCCAGTTATGGTCCTCTCCCAATTTCTTAATGGGAATAGTTCATATGGAGCTGTCCAGTGTCCCTTGTTCTTTTTATACTATTCTTTGCCAATTTCATTCACTCCCATAACTTCAGTAATCACTTTGGTACAAATGATGCCTAAATATGTATTTCTAACCATGACTTGTCTTTTGATTTATTGATCAATTTACATGTCTATGTTGGTATCTTGTCTTGGTAAAGACAAGTTTATTGTCTTTTTTCCTAGGCTAGCTTCTCTTTCTGATTTCTTGATTTTTATTTGACACTATCATTTACTCATATATTTGTAATTTGAAGAGATAATATATTATTCTTCCCTCTCAAATAATATTTGGTCTTTTCTTTCTCTTCTATGTTTTAAATATATTCCATAGGCTCTGTTTTTATTACCATTCTCTTCTTTTTACTTAAACTTTCTATGAGTCTATACTGGCCAAATAATATTTTTACATATAGATATAGCTGGTCATATTATTGGTTTCTTATCATCTATTAAATATAATTTAAATGCTTTTAGTTAGCATTAAAAGTCTGCTATGATTCTCTGCTTCTATCTTTTTATTCTGTTTATGCCAGTTATATGCTCTTAAGTTCCAGCCAAATTGGATTACTTTTTGTCCTCAGAACATTTCAGGTACTCTCCCTTATATCTGCCTTTGTTCTTGCTTTTGCTCATGCTTACAATGTTCTCTGTCATTCTTCTTAATTATATCCTTGTTTTTCAGCTCTATTGGAATTAGGTCTTATTGTGTATATAGATATATGTATTTTTGTGGTTTTTCCCTGTTAAAGCATAATCTCCATGTGGTTAATGATTGTATCTAATCAAACCTTTGTATCTTCCCCAGTGATTACTGTAGTACTCACTGCACCTTGAAAAGTAATGTTTGTTGAATGAGTGCATGAATTTGTAAAGGTAAATTATAGTGCCAGCTGCCCTTTTTCTTATTCTCAGAGAGAGAGTGAAAATATTGAACAATATAAATGAGAATAACAAGTCTGTTAGAGTAAGGACACTAATTTGAAGTGACTTCACCTATCTGAGATGATGCAAATGTTGTCCTGTCTGAATGTGAGGGGAACACACAAAGGTAACTTTTTAGGAATCATTTAATTTCAGAATTAAAAGAGAATTCTGAAATAATCTAATTCACCTCAATCTTCTTCTTCCTCCTCCTTCTTCTTCTCTTCCTCCTCTTTCTCTTCCTTCTTTCTTTTCCTCCTCTTGAGATTCAGTCAGGTAACATGATTTTTTCAGTCATAGTATTCGTGAGAAACCCAAATCTGAAATCATAAGAAATCTAAGGTTAAGCTCAACTCAGTATCATAGCCTAGTGTGAAAGCAAGCTTCCATTTTGTGCTAGATGATTGTTTTATGTTTCTTACCTAATGGTTTTCAGTTTCTTAATCTACTACCGATTTTCTATAATCTAAAAAATAGACATCACCAACATCATATTTAGTGTATGGGTCTTTGACTTGCTACGTGAATGCTTAACAGCTGCATATAGGTTTCAAAGCATTTGATATCTTGATTGATATCTGTATCACTTTTCTCTGAAGGCAGTGATTGAGTTGATTATATTGGATCAAATATACTTTTAAAAGTATTACCTTGATTTGGTGGACTATCTCAGTGGTTCATCTTTCAGGTCCTATGATTATTTGAAATTCTGTCTACTCAATGGTAAATGTCTTAGACCTTGCTTTCCTTTTGTTATTAGGAGCCAGAAACCAGAAATTTTCAATATCAAGAAGCAGACAAGCACAACTCAAGGTTTCTTATATTCATCTCAGTGATCTCAAAAACAATTTTCTTTATATTGGAGCTTACAATCTTTGATTCCAATGACCTCTTTTCTCATGGCTTATGATTATTAGTAGTGTCAACCCTGGTATATGATATGTTTAGGAAGCTGCTGATCAGCAGTCCAAGAGAGAAATTCCAACCCTAAATTCTGATGAAGTAGAAAAAGCCTCTTGTTCCCTTTCCCCTTATTGAAAGTAAAGTTTCCTTATATTTGAGGCCAATAAAGATAAATACCTGGTAAGAGCTTGGTTCACAATGTCTCTAAAATCCCTTTTCAGTTAAGGTTCCATGATCCTAATTGTGTGGAATGACTGAAAATGTAAAGAAGTTTCTTTTGACTCTTCTGATGCAGCATAAAGCTTTTATTTAAAATTAGAATGTTGCCAACAATAAGCCCTGAAGTAATATTACGCATTGTTCAACTATTTCACTAATTCACTATTTCCAAGAAACTGTAGTATGTGCAGCAGTCAAACACCCATAAATTTTCTTGACAGATAGACTAAACCAGGTTGAGTGTAAACTGACAAATCTCAAACTCATGAGTGATTAGAGGGATTTCTACCCCAAGCATGTGAAGATTTTTTTTGGCAGAAAGGAGAGATTTTTTGTTTCAAAGGCCATAAGGATGGCCGAAGCAGGGGAGTTCTTAGAGCTTGTTCAAACATTGAAGTTGCCAAGGTGATCCACTGCATCCTGGTCTATCACTTTGACTTTTTTCCTACCACCGGACTTTGATCACTGTGAAAGAATAAGGCCGAGAACTTTGTGCAACTCTGCCTCACTTAAATCCAATTTGCCTGCAAATCAAGATACCAGTTGTCATGTTATTGGTCCACCTTCAAAATAAAGGATAAACAACATTTTGTTATTTCCCCTGTTTGATGTCAATCCTACAGAAGCAATGTCAAACTCAAATAAAAATGAATCCTAAGGATGCTCAAATTCTAATTCTGAAAACCATAAATTAGCATTATCTATGTTGTATTGTATTTCATTTATTTTGTTAAACATTTCCAATTATACAAGGCACCCGAAATCCAAGTTTAGTGCCTCTGTCTCTAGATTCCCTGAATGATTGACTCATTTCCATTTCTTACTTTTTAGCCTTGCTAATATTTCCATAGCCCCTTTTCCTTTTCTGCTTTTCCAAAATCTACTTATCCTCTAGACCCAGCTTAAATGTTATTAGCTTAACTCTATGAAGTCGTCTTCAACATTCCAAACACATATCAATCACTCACTTTTTAGAACTCCCCATGCAGATCCCAAACAATCTCTTAACGTCTGTACTACTCTGTCACCATTTCATGTGTTTTTTTAATCTTTCTGAATGAGATTCCCCTGTCTGAAGGCAGGGAACATGTCGTCTTCTTTTGTCTCTCCCCTATTTCTAGCTCAAAGTTGAACATGTAGATATTTGTTAGGTCAAATTGGAGTGAAACAGGATCATACTCTGAAAGTACACAGAGATAATAGTGAATTTATTTGTCACAGGATGATCAACATGTTTATTTTGCATTTGCTTTCAAATAAGTAGCTATCATACCTCTGCTGCCCTTGAGTTTTTGATGGCTCAGTTTTAAACATCACTTATACTTGTGATATGAAATTACCCATCAGTCAGAAAGATAAGCTATACTATCAATGGTGGTTGTCAGCAGAGCTAGAATATATTTGGAAAGAACAGTATAATGGAAAATCAAGATTTGGCTGCAGAAGGATTTCCCTGAACTGGTCCCTGCCTCAAAAGAGGTTAAATTGCAGGGGGAATATGCTGGAATGTCTTGCCTCAAAAACATCAAGAAGACCACTTTGGTTTAGGGAGGAGAGCCTTGTACACTGGAAAGATAGGTTGGAATTGAGTTGTGAAAACACTGAAGTGCTAAATAGAAAAATTTATATTTGATTCTGTAGCTAATAGGGAGCCTCTTTTCAGTTGCGTGAAGTAGGAAATGCTAAAATGCAGTACTGAATTACTGCAAGCACCTGTAATTCTTTCAAGTGATTGTTGGAATAATCATTGATTATTTGTTTGTTTATCTATTTATTTTTTGAGTAGGGAGAAAAAAGTGTCAAAACTCTGGCCTCTAGAAGAAAAAGCTGTGCCTAGCAGCATAGTATCATATCGATTTTTCTGGTTTGTTCTGTGATTACCTCAACCACTTTAGACATCTTAGGAAAAATTAGACTTAATTTTTTTTTCCTTTTGGAGAACTTGTTCAATATGTCAAGAATCTATACTATATCCATGTAGGTAATCATTTCACTAAAACATATTATAAATCTTTTATAAATTTGTGGACAATTTGAGGAATTATGACTGAAAAAAAGGTCATCATCATCTGTTAGCCATGCTAATAGCAGTGATTCTTTCCAAATTTAGCTAGGTTGAACTCAGGAATGCCAGTTGAATAAATTACCATTATTTTGTGCTTAAAGCTTTTCTTGCTTGGAATGATTATGCTTGGAACCATAGCTCTCTTACTTCCTTGTTATCACCTTTGGAAATTGAGGGATACTTCTATATTGACCTGAACTGGGTTTTTTATGTGTTAATGAATAAACATCCATCAAATACTTACCACTGTGCTAAGTGCTGAAAATATAAATAAAAACAAGTGAGCCAGACTTCATCAGAAAGCTTACATTATAGGGACAGGCAAGACTTGGAAAGTTTTAATAGGGAAGTCAAAGGAAATGGTGATTACATGTCCTTTCTAACAATGTAATTATTGATTCTAATTCTCAGAACTAGATCTGGAAAATGGAAGCAAAACTAGGGAAGAAGGGATGTTTGAGAAGTGGTGTGCTGCATCTGGGAGATAAAGGTGAATGTTCACTAATCAGGTTTTATGAGAACTCAAGTCTTGTCTTGGAAGATAAGAAACTTGAGGCAAAGAAGGTGACATGAAGATGACTAGGAAGTCAAAAGCACTTCAAATATTAGCGAAATTGTTGTCTTAATATGTGAATTGGGAAAGGTAGGAAGAGGAAGGGAAGTGTAGTTTTCCCAGTTTAGGAACAATAATGAAGATGATATGCCCAGGAAGAATCCCCCAAAATTGCCTACAATGAAATTATACAAATTAATATAGATGTAAGACTTTACAATATTTACAAAGATCTTAGATGTTGGAGGGGAAGAGGGAGATAGGAGAGGCTTGTGGCTGGAGACAATTCATCACCTTTAGTTCATTTTTTGATATAAATTTTCCTTTCCTGATAAACATTGGCAATATTGCAGGGGGATAATACAGTATTACATGGTAAATGCATTAAAGATTTGTAAAACAAAATGTTTTACAAAGATTGTGGAAGAAGACCATTACCAACCAAGGGAATAGAAATGTTTCACTCTCGATTTTGAATTTCTTAGAAGCTTGAAATCATATTTGAATCCCATATTTTTGTGAGTCATAAGATAATATTAAGATTGCTATCATTGTTAAACTGTTAGATTAAGATTGTTAAGCTATTAAAACCTGTATTTGTCCTTATTACCTGCTAGATACTTCTCTTCACTCTGTCTCAGAGGCTACTGTAAATGTTTTTCTACACATCAGACATTTATTGCTCACTTGCTTTTATGATAGAATCATTTATTCTAGGAGGTAGCTAGCCCAGATTTCCTTGAAAGTACTGCAGACATATGCACATAGCAGAATGAATAGATGAAGAAATTATGTTAAAACCATCAATATAAGGACTAATTGTAAAACACTTACATTGTTTAGATGATGTGCTATATTCTGAGCATACAAAAGATATAATCCACATAGTTATTGTACTTCATGAGATATTAATAATCTACGGTGGGAGGAGAATACTCCTAAGTATACAAATGATATAATACTAATAGGAAAACTTGGTGAGAAATGTAGTGCTTTAAGCTGGGAGAATGAGGAAAGATGGCATAAGAGAGGGTATACCTAGACCTTTGAAGAAAAGAATTTTGACATACAAAGATTACAAAGTGTTGAATTCTAGTCATAAGAGAAGGCAATCACTAAATCTCTGAAGAGATGACAGGATGAGATAAGAGGATGTGTAGCAGTCAAATCTTACTTATGGAGAGTGTGAAAAGGCAAGTAAACCATGGAAATATTGATTAGAACTAGACAGGGGAGTTTCATTTGATCCTTGTGGAAATAGGGAATCTCTGATATTTTTGGAGTGAAGGAGTAATGTGATCAGACTTGTAGATTAGGAAAATTTATTTGGTATTGCGTGAATGAACATTGCACTGGAATAAAGAGAGACTGGCAGCAGAGACTATCTATCATCCCCAACAGAACCAAATATTTCTCAAGTACCTATATTATACTAGGTGCTATTGCAGAATTTGGATAAGACATGCTCTCTACTCTTGTCCTTATCATCTAGGAGATTAGAATAGTTACTCTAACATGATAAATACATTAAAGAGGTTTTTGTTTGTTCATTTGGTTTTCCTTAAGTGTGATGTGAGGTTTTGATACTGATCAAGGAAAAGTCCAACCTTACAGATAAAACTTTTATGAAGGGTTTTGGAAAAAACAAAAAAAGAGAACCTTGACTTAAGTTTTTTCCCTCAACCACCTTCAATTATTCAGTATTTTACAAATATTTGTTGCTCATGGTTTGTTGTTCAGCTGTTTTTCAGCTGTGTCTGACTCTTTGTGACCCATTTGAGTTTTTCTTGGTAGAGATTCTAGCATGGTTTGCCTTTTTTTCTTCTCCTGCTCATTTTACAGATGAAGAACTGAAGCAAAAGGGTTAAGTGGCTTACCTAGGGTTCATATAGCTAGTAAGTGACTGAGAAAGGATTTGAACCTAGGAAGATGAGTCTTCATCACTCCAGTCCCATGCTGTATCCACTGTATTACCCATATTCATGGGGCTGAGTGTACTGCTGAAGATAGAGGGAAGTAAAAGATGGATTTCACCTTCTAAGTGCTGCCATGCTAATGGAAGAAAAAATGTTCTAACTATCTGAAAAGTTAAACATAAATATACAACACTGATGTAGATTCTTAGCTCCAGCTTGTGTTATAATTTGGGCTATGTACACTTAGAAGTTTGAACAAGCCTATTTCATTTTCTGTTTATAAGCAGGATGTTTGCATTTTTTTTTTTAGTGGCTTTCAACTCAGCCAGAGTGCTCTCCTTTTTTGTGAAATATAGTGTGGATGAAACTCCACTTTTATTTTTTGGATGTCTGTGTCTACTATATGTATAGACCTTGACACAATTCTTAGAGAGTGTGAGGAGGCCATCCTTCCGATTGGCTCAGCTTTTGCACTTTGAAGGCTTTTCACTTCATGCAGGAGAGCAGGGCTCTAGTATTCTTTCTTCAGGAGCACCTGGACAGGATTGACATTTAATATACTGAAACAATTGGCTGGATTGGAAATGATACCCTTCCTCCTAGAACAGGAAGAATAGCAGTCATAGCTTTGTAATGACTGCTAGAACTCCCAGAAACCTTGCACAGAAGTGCTATGTGGTCAGGACTGAGTAACTTTTAACTGTTTTAACCTAATCTTCCAGTTAACATCAGTATAAAGAACAATCAGGTTGCAAATGGGGGAGGGATGGGGAGAGAAAGCATCATGCTGAGGAAGATATGATTATAAAGGGGATAGAAAATTGCAGAATGGTTCACATCTTTAATTAGCTCTTCTTCATCATTTATTGCTTATTGGCTAAAGACAGATTTAAAATTAGGGAGATTTATCTCTGGCAGGGACGTCTGTGTTTCTGATTTTCGTCAATGATGGTTTCTGTCTAGGATGGTTTCTGTCTCTAATTGAAGGTTTCAGTGATTGGTTTCACAAGTCATCAATCTCAAATAGTAGGCGCTGCTGAGCAGTGATGAAGTCATTGTTTAGTCAGTCACAGCAAGTTTGTGTCAGTGAAGTGTTCTTGTGCACTTTATCCAAAAGGCTGGATTTTGAAGGCCTCAAGAATCTGCCAGTGTTTTATGTCTCAGAGCAAGTGGTCTGGGAGAAAGGTCAGGTGACTCTGATCATGATGGAGGAGTGAAAGCAGAATTGTACTTTGGAGCATTCCTTCCTCTTTGACTTATTGTGCCCTTGGTATGTCTCCTACCCTTGCCTTCTCCTTATTTGTGATATTGGAATTCAGAAGCCAGTCTATTCTGTAACAGCCAATCGCCTATGTTAAAACCTGTTGCAAATGCAAAAGCCACATTTAACTATAATGATAAAGTTGCTGAGAAGGAAAAACTTCAGAGATACATTGTTCCAGGAGAAAGAACAGAACAAACAAAAGAGCTCAGCTTCCAGATTTTAACTACTGATATATAGACAACCAGTCCCTAAATTCCCCTGATTCCAAAATATATTGGAAGAGAAACTGGGCTTTTTCCAGGGTTTTTTCTGTTCTCTTTTTTACTGAACCACTTAATAGGTTAGAAAATACATCAGTCCAGTGAAGAATATTATCTTTCTCTAATGGCCAATGTATTTTTCAGTGTTGTTTTATTATATTTGTAACTGTAAGTGAAATGCACTTGGGACAAATTCAAAGGGATTTTGGTTTCTGAAAGGCAGAAAATAGTTTCTGGGTGAAGGTGGAGGTTGAACTAAGGGGGAAACAATGGAAGAAACATTTTGAAAAAAATGAAAAAGAAGAAAAAAAAGAAAAATATTAATTTGTATCTCTCCTTATATTTCTTATTATATTTTTATTTTTCCTTATCTGTAAAATAGGTCTAAGAATAGTATGAACTCATTGAATTATTGTATGGATTAGATGAAATAGCATATGTAAATATGTCTTTACACATCTTTATATCTACCATAAATAATTATATAAGTGTTAATTCTTATTACTGATTTCTGCAAGGAATTTCAAAGAGAGCTGTAGGGTTGGAAAATGGGAGGTATCAGTGAGAGGTATTAGACCCTAGCTTTGGAAATATACTGAATTATTTTACCACTTGGCCTTATGTTTCAGAGAAGAAATCTGTAGTCCCTGGCAGTAACTGTAAATGTATTGACCTTAACATACCATCTTGTACATTGGTAAACAGGGTTACTAAGAAGTTTAATTTAAAATGTATCTTCAGTGCACGTGATACAAGATCTAGGCTGCAGATATAGTTTTTAAGTGGTAGAAATTAAATACCCAGGAAGAATTCTGAGAGGAAAGATTCTGGAGTTATTTTGCTTTTATCTGCAAATTAACAGTGAACATTGGGCTTCATCAGCTGCAGATGTAATCATAGCACTTGTAATGTTAAAAATATAGTATATACATGTAATTAGCAGTAAATTGCCCATACGCACATGCTCTGATTGCCTCACTGTAGTTTCTCATTTAAGCAAGTATTTTCACCCAGTTGCTAGCCTTCATAGATTCCTCCTGGAATCAGCCTGGAGAGAAGACCAGCCACAAGGTTCAAAATTTTATTTCTTTAATATTTCATCTTTGTCAGTATCTGGACACTCATTTCCATTCATTAGCTCTTTTAGAGACACTGATAGGGTCATTTCAAGAGACTGGTGCGCTTGAAGACTTATTTCTCTATGGTGTTGTTACTAATACAGTACTTATTCTTTACACTAAAATTGTTCTTCACAGAGACATCTCCCTGGAATGCTGGTATATTATATCTTGTTTTCAAGAAGACAATAATTTCCCCCAATTGATAAATGGTCAAAGGATATGGATAAACAATTTTCAGATGATGAAATTAAGTCATTTATACTTATGTGAAAAATGCTCTAAATCACTATTGATTAGAGAAATACAAATTAAAACAACTCCGAGATACCAATTTACACCTCTCATATTGGCTAAGTTGATAGGAAAAGATAATAATAAATGTTGGAGGGGATGTGGGAAAACGGACACTAATACATTGTTGATGGAGTTGTGAAATGATCCAATCATTCTGGAGAGCAATCTGGAACAATGCCCAAAGGGCTATCAAACTGTGCATACTCTTTAATCCAGCCAGTACCATTACTGAATCTATATCTGAAGGAAATCATAAAAAAGGGAAAAGGACCCACTTGTGCAAAAATGTTTGTAGCAGCTCTTTTTGTGGTAGCAAAGAATTGGAAAAGGAGTGGTTGCTCATCAACTGGGGAATGGGTGAACAAGTTATGGTATATGAAGGTAATTGAATATTACTGTTCTTTTAAAAATGATGAACAAACTGGTTATAGAAAGGCCTGAAAAGTTTACATGAATTGATGCTGAACGAAACAAGCAGAACCAGGAATACATTGTACATGATAATAACAAGAATATGTGATGTTCAACTGTGAAAGAGTTGGTTCTTTGTAATAGTTCAGTGATCCAAAGCAATCCCAATAGACTCTGGACAGAAAATACCATCTGCATCCAGAAAAAGATCTAAGGATACTGAATGTAAATCAACACATGCTATATTCACTTCTTTTTTCTGGTTTTTTATCTCTCCCATAGTTTTTCTATTTTGCTCAGATTTTTCTCTCCCAACGTGATTCATAAAACAATGCATATTAAAAGTAAATAAAATTACTGCAAAAAAAGCAAAAAAAAAGAAGACTGTAATTTTTAGGATATAGTGAACATTGCAGTTTTTCAAAAGGAAGGCATATATTAGACAGAAGATTATAACAAGCTTTTGTTTGCATTTTTAATTTTCTACTAGTTAAGTATTTTTATTGTCTTTTAATATTATTAAATGTTGAGTCTCAACTTAATGAAAAGAAATAACTTAATGACTTTTCATTCCTGTATGGGAAGCACTAGCAAATTTGGCATTTAGTCCTAATACTATGCTGGAGTTATCTTGTGACTGAGCTAGTCATGCAGGGCCTCAGTTTCTTAGAATGTTAAATGGTAGTTTCTTTGGTATTTCATATTAATGCTGTGAAATCTAAAACTAATAAAAAGAGTACTGAATCTAAGATGCATAAGGAGATCTGAACTTCAGTGGGATTTAATGACTTTGCTAGAGTTACACAATTAGCTAGTTTTGGACTTGGCTCTTAATCCTAAGTGTTCTGATTACTATGCCTTCTAATATGCTAAAAATGCTCTTTGGCCTTTTGGATACAGTTAGATGAAGCTAATACTTTGTGATCAGCTTAAGTTAGTACCTTCACTGCTGGAATTTTCTAAGCAACATTTCCAGGCTGTAAGGTATATTGTACCTAATGTCTAGGTAGAAATTTAAAAACCACTCTCTTTAGTACTTCATCTTTTTCCTCATTTAAAAGGAAAATATATAAAATGCTCTAATCTCCCCCTTTACCCAGAAACTTTTTTATAAGGAAGACTTTATTTCCATATTTAGCAGATTGAGTTATCCTTCTCTGGAGCAAATTTCTAATGTTGAATGCCATATTCTCTAGGATTTAACTTGAAGTTGGGAGCCTTGCTATATCTGCTTTTATTTTTAAAATCCCATAGATTGAATGTCCCCTGATTTATTTTTTATAATAAGAAACGAAAGGATAAAATAGAGCAGGCTTTAGGGCATGATGGTATTGGAAAGGAAAACTTGCCTGGATATTTTCATGATTATATAAATTAACAGGCTTTAACTAGACTGTCTCCAGTTACACCAAAGCTTCAAAGGCAATGTTGGCTAATCCAGTGACATTCACAATTTTGTTTTCTTCATTATAAAAACTAATTTAGAAATTAAATTAGGATGTTAAAAGAACAGCAATAATGGTTTCTCTCCCCCTCTCCCCCAATGGAAAAGGAAAGCCAAAAACTAAAGCAGAGGGTCCTGTTAGTATCAGGGAAGTATACCCAAACACAAAAGAACATGAAAATATCTGTGGACAAGATAAATTAAGTGGTTTTTAATGAAATACTCTAATTGAAAAAAGCTATCATATTCTAGGTTTTTGGGGGCATAGGAGGTAGGATTGAATTATTTTTACTCTAGATTCTATTTTGCGTTTTTAATAAAAAAAATTTATAAAAATTGAATTGTAACTTGATATAAAATATTACTTTTATGAGTCTGTATTGTTAGATAACATGTGTAGATAATCTATCCAAATAGCTTCATTAGTAATTTCAGACCATAGAATATTAGTAAGAAACTCCAGAAATTATTTTATTCTATTTTTCAAGATGGGAAACCTGAGGCCTAGAGAAGTTACTTAGCAACATTAGGAATAGAATCTACCTTTCCTAAATTTCCATTCTATTGCTAACCATGCTGCCAATCTACCATTCTCTAAAGTATCCCTTGGGATATTCTTGAAATAATACATAATGGGACGTTATTGAGTTTGTGGAGAACAAGATTTTCTTCTAATTGAATCATCTGCCTTACACATTTCTCTTCTGTGGGGCTTCACAAATTTTTTTCTGAAATGCACTATAACCCCATTAAATTTTTTTGTTTTAAGTATTCATAGATTCTTTCAATGTGTTGTCTATGAGCAATTGATCATTTTAGCAGAAAATTCAGGATTATTCCTATTATTGAATAGGCAGAAAAAAATCAAAGCCCCAGGAACTTAGATGTTTTATATGTGATTTTCTCATAATTAAATAATAGAAGGCTGGAATATGTGAATTTTGTATCATCGTCACTGCTGCTACTACTACTACTACTACTACTACTACTACTACTACTACTACCACCACCACCACCACCACCACCACCACCACTACTACTACTACTACTACTACTACTACTACTACTACTACTATTACTATTAAAAGTTGATTACTTGAATAATGTAATTTACATTACATCTAACAACCTTTTAATACAGTAGTATAAGTATTATCCATTTTACAGATAAGAAGCTAAACTTCAGTGGGATTTAATGACTACTACTATTATTAAGTGTCACACAACATACCTTTGGTCCTACATACTTTATGATTGTGAAGGAGTTGAGTAGATAGATATATAGATATAAATAAAGATGTGATTGTTTTCAGATTACAGACTCCTTAGGACTAATTTAGCTATGTTCATCAGTATGATTTCTCAGGTCTCTAGCCTGACTGAGACAAACCTAGGCCTAAAATTTTATTTATATTTATAAGTACATAAAGATTTGTTTATATAAATAAGTAAAAAAAACAAATAAATAAAGCAAGATGCAGAAAAATTTGCAAAATTGTAGTTGGTCCTAGGATGGTTATGATTTTCAAGCCATAGTTAATTTGTTACCTCCAGTTACCCTAATCATTCAGAGATGTGACTGCCATGTGATCCTGGACTCTTTAGTCTGCTCACATATCCATCTATCACAATCTTATCTTTTTCTATCGTCACAACATCTTTCATATATACACTGACCTCTCTATCTTCTACAACCACTGTCTTGTTCAGATCTTATCACTTCTCACTTTGACTATTTGAAGTAGTTTTAAAATTAGTGTCTCTGCCTCATTTTCATCCCCGTTTGAATCCATTGTTCCTTCAATTGCCAGAGCAATTTTTCTAAATGTTAGTTTGACCATGTCATACTACTTCCCCAACCTATTTAGTCATCTCCAGTGCCTCTCTAAGATCAAGTATTAAATATTCATGGCCTATAAAACTCTTCCTCATCTAGCCCTTCTTATATTTCTAGTTTTTTTACACTTTCCATTTCTTTGCATACTGTACAACCTAACTACTTGGGCCTATTTGTTTTACCTTACACAAAAATGCCGCATTTTCCCTCAGTCATAAAACTGAAAAATGTTTTGGGTCAGGATTTGAACCAAATCTTTCTGACTCCAAACTAAACATTCCCTTCTTTTCTACTGTTTTATCTTCATTCCCTGACTGAGCTTCCTTCTCCTCTTCTTAGCTCTTTTAATCCTCAAATTAAATTCCAGCTTCTACAAAAAGCCTTAAACAGTCTTACCTAATAGTTACTCTGTTTTATTCTGACATTTCTTCTAGGGACTGCATTCCAGGACTTCTAGTATTAAATACCTAATCACTTATATTTCTTTCCCATTACAATGTGAAGTCTTTGAGGGAAGGGGCTATTTTTGCTTTTTTTTTTTTTTTTTGAGTCCTCCATGCTTAGCATTGTGCCTGATATATATTAAATAAGCATTTAATCAATGATTGTTGACTTGAAATGATTTGATACCTGATCATTTTAACTTATCAGTCCAAGTAGGGTATACAATTCTTTCACTTTACAAAATCCTATTTGGTATTAAGATTTTCAAAGGGGTAAGAGATGTTCACATTTTCCATCTGGATTATAACAGAGGGAAAATTTAGGCATTTTTTGAGAAGAGACATAAATGCTGGAGAATTATTGGGATTTTCTAACAGAATAGTTAACTCCAAAAATAGACCCATACTTTCCAACTCCATCTGTAAACTCAAGGTGTTGCCTTCCTTGAAGTAAAATCTTATGCTTGTTTTCCTGGGCTAACTCTACTACTTGAAGCAACCATATTTCTAACAATCATGAATCTGGGATTGGCAGAATCAGAGAAGAGAGACGTTAAGAAGAAAAATTCTCTTTGTCCCTCTATTTCTTCCAAGATTTCCTGAAAGAAAGAGAGAAGGGGAGAGAAGGAGGGAGGGAAAGAGAGAGATAAAGGGGTGAATTGAATTTCGTGGCTTTGAAAGTTAGGAATTTTTTTTTTCTTTTTTAAAGTCTTCTGGTTTTACTGATTCATAATGATAGTTGAGAACTTTTTGCACCAGTAGGTGCAACAACTTTTGGTGTGTATTAAATAGAAGAAGTGCCAGTAGGAATACAGTTAAAAACAAGATAGAATTCCTGCCCTCTGTATATAGGTACTAAGAAGATATCTAGACAAAAGTGTGAGAAATTTGAGGAGGAAGAACTTTCTGGTGTAAAGATTAGGGGAAAAATTATGGAAAAAGGACAATATCAGCAGGACCTGGAAGGAAGAGAGAAAACTGTCGGATCACAGATTTAAAGTATACAAGGGCCTTTATTCCAAATTCCCTTAGTTATGTTACATATAAATTCCAAGGAAGTTATGTTAACCAAAGTCACCTAAGGCAGTGTCAAGATATCAGAAGGAAGATATATGTCATGTATTCTAGTCACAAGGATGGCCTGTAGAACCCAATTGGGGTTGGTATGTAGACTATGTGAATGGGCAAGTAGGATGAATAGAGGTAATACTAGATTGGAGTTCAATTACGCAGTTGCTTAAGTGCCAGGATTGACTTTGTATTATTTCCTGTAATTAACAAGGAATTGGTTTTTTGTTGTTTGTTCTTAATGTTATTTTGAGACAGGAGAAAGACATGTTAGGTTGATTTTGCTAGTAATTTTGGAGGATTTGTTGGAAAAGAGGAAAAACTAATAAGACAGGAATTTTGTTTGGAGGGGGAGTATTATAATAGTCAAGGTGAGAAGGGATTAAAACCTAAACTAGAGTGATAGCAGCATGATTGGAAAGAATATGATTTGTTCTCTCTGGATTTCAATTTCTTCATCTGTAAAATAAGAAAATTACCTTTTTAAAAAAAATCCTAGTATCTTCTGTGATTATTATATTATAAATATTATGAAATATTATAAAGTGGTATTGGTAGGACCTAATAACTTTATTAGGTGTATGCTGGTGAAGAAGAAAGAAAAACAAAGAGGACTAGACTTTCAAATTGCTACCAACAGAAAGAGATAAGTTGGGTAGAGTGTGAAGTAGATGAGATCAATTGACTTTTGTTTGAGATATCAGCAAGACACCCATGTGAAAATGTCCAGTAGAATTGTAGTTCTGGAGATTCATCATCACTCAATAAGTAGATTTAGGAATCATCTGCAGAGACTTGATCCTACAGGATGAGATCATCAGGAAAGACCAGGATGAGATCACTAGGGAAGATCATGCACATGGCATAGAGAAAAGAAATATGAAGAGAATTTGGTGAATTCCTAAACTAAGGGGTTTCAGGGAGAACAGGACACAGGGAGCAGTTAGGCTTGTGACAGAACTAGAAGAGTGCCTATTACTATTATTGTGCAGTTAGCACTAGTAACTTTATAAGAGAGCTATATGGATATTCTTTCTAATGCCTCAGAGGGCCAGGCTTTCACATGAACTTGACAGCTACTATATATATTTTTATAAAAATATATTTTTTTATATTTCATTTCTTTTTTCACATCATTCCTACCTTTTGCCTTGAAATCTGCTTTTATAGTATGTTTTATAAGATTATAGATTAGAACACAAAAAATAGTGAGTGATGTTTTCATTTAGTGATAATTTCAAGTTTACAATAATTAAATTATGATTGATATGAAGGGTGAATCAGAAGAGAGGCATATAGCACAAAAAATATGGTTTCCCTAGTAATGTAATATATCCAGAATCCAAGAGTTAGACATTTTTACAAAAATATGAAATTTTAGAATACATATGGAATTTTCATAGATAACATGAGTAAAAACTTATTATTTCTTATAGTTAACTATTTTCCTTTGTTGCTAAAATACTCTAGGTAAAATTTTTGACTACAAAGTATGATAAAAATTCTTAAAACATTTAATAATTCTGTCTGCCAATTATAATTATATAAATATAGTAGTACCAATTGTGATTATCCAGGTGTATTCTGTGAAGATTATGGATGTATTCTATGAAGATTATGGATTTCATGAATTATATTTCCATTTAGCATTCATGTAGGTGCAATAAATTTGAAACTGAAATAGCAAGGGGAATCTTACAAAACTACAGGAGAAACTCATTTAAAGAATTATTTGAAGGTCATTCACCACATTAATCTGTCCAGAATATAACTAAAAATAATCATGAGAGAATTTTTACAGTATTTTAAGATTAAGGCAATCACTGCTAATCATTTTTATAATTACAGAATAATATCTGTTATTAAAAACAGCACATTGTCAATAATGCTACCATATCTTTATTTCTTCACTTCTGCCTTTCTTGATGTAGCAGGAATTGTATTTTATTATAAGTGATATTTGCTTATTCAGAAGAGCAATATTTTCAATATATGTATGAAGTAAGATAGAATTAAAAGGAGTTAGTGATTTTTAGCAATATAATCATACTGGTGCCTAACAGTTTTTGATTTATATCTTCAAATCTGTTTACTTAATTCTCACAGTATCCCTTAGAGAAATGTCACCTAATTTCCCGGATCATGAAGTAGAAGCTAAGAGAGGAAAGAAATTGCCCAAGGCTTCCTTTCCATTGTAATACAGATATAAGTCTAGAGACTTGATTTCCAGTTCTTTCTTTTTGACTCTCACTCCTCCTCTCAATGGTTTCTAGGAGCTGATTTAAAATGTAGCTTTGGAATCATGTTCCTATGCCTAGTATTTAACCTGACAGGACTATATCATGGTATTGATGTTGTGAAACTATGTCTATGTTGTGACTAGAACTGGTATAGTTATACAGGGAATATATATGTATAATTCAACCCAAATTCTTTAAAGTTCAAAAGTTAAGAAGACCCACCCCAGTAATATCCCTTTATAGGACATTTTATTTTGACAAAGCTCAGTTTAACCACTTAAGACCACTGAATCTTAGGAGAACAAAGATCCTTGAGAATTTAATTTAGGGTATCTGAATGGATCTACAGAGGATTGTATCAGTACTATTATAGACTAACGACTATACTAGGTCTATTTTTAGATTTCCTTGAAGGAGAGACCATAATTGCAGTGAGACTATCTGATACAGTAGAAAGAATGCTAGAATTGGAGTCAGTAGGGCTTTCATTTAATTCTGGCTCTTTTATTTTAGTTATATCACATGGGAAAGTTAGATTTTCTCTAAGACTCCAAGTTAGATTTTCTCATTGACAAAATGGGATTAATCATGCTTATATTATATTCCTCAAAAGTTTTTATAAATGAAAAGCACTTTGTAAAAGTTTAATGATTGTGTGCTTGTGAGTAGTAGTAGGGATAGTAGCATCAGTAGTAGTACTATTATTGTTATCACAGTAATGCATCCAGGTTTATGATACCCATTTTGGCAGAAAGATAATCTATTCTTCTAACCTAAATGCTTCACACTTCAGTTTTGTCTATTTCCTTTTAATCTGTTTTCAGTGGAAATAGAAATTAAGTTAACAGTTTTTATTTCTTCTCTGATTTAATCAACTTCTCCATCATTCTGTTTTTCTTCTTGAAAATTCAGCAAAGTTTAACTTGACCAAACCAAATTAGGAAGCTTGATCCAAAGATATATCCATTACCTGCTTTCTGAGTTTTTGTATTGACATCAGGGCTTTCTTTAGTGCTGGAAAGTTTCATTTTTTGCTTTTGTGTCCTCTTTATCCAGAACTGTGTTTGGCACATGGTAGGCTCTTAATAATCACTATTTATTGATTAATTGATTGGTAGTTTCACTTTAATATATGACTATTCCCCTGATGATCCTGGGACTTCTCACTGTCTTAGTACTTAGTGGATTCCTATATGTAAATGGCAAGTAGTTTCTTTTATCCTTTCCCCCTCTGAATCTTCAAACAGGATTTTCTATACATACCTGTTCATAAACATAAGATCACTTATCATTGGGGGGAAAATAGGACGATAGTTAAGGTAGGCATCAGTACCTTATCTCTGCATACTGTGTATATGATGCTTTGTCGTGTATTTTTCATTCACATATCTGATATCCTCCATCTGAGATTCTAATTAGCCTGTTATAGTTTCAGAATTACATGCTCTTACATGCCTATGATTATCTCAATAGGATTAGCAGCTTTTCCCCCATAAAGATAACTGAGATCTCTTTCTGGTGGAATGTTTTTATTACTACAAGATGCCCCCTCCCATTATTCCCTAAATGTTTTATTGTTTTTAAGTAATGGCTTTTTAGCTGTATTCTTAAAGCAAAATGTTCAGGAAATCAGATGAAGAATTCTGCCATCATGATGCATGTACCATAATAATAGTTATGCCTTTTCTTTCTCTCTTATGATGTCAGGTGCCTGGAGATTTGAGTCAAACATCTGAAGACCAAAGTTTGTCAGATTTTGAAATGTAAGTCTTAAAGAGGTACTTTAAAATGGAAATGGTTTGATTTGATCAGCACCCAATGCCAGATTTATTTTTGAGACATTATACCATAAGGAGAAAAAAAATCATCCTTCCAATCTGAGTTGGTTATGACAAACATAATCATGGTATTTTGCATGTGAGTGAGTGAATGTGTGTGTGTGTGTGTGTGTGTGTGTATTGACTTGTCCGTTTTTTATCCACATGACTTGGTTTGAGAAGCAGACTTCGCTTTGACTTGTTTCATGATTTAAGAAAAATAATCGCCAGAGACTGAAGCAAGAGCTTCATCATTTCCTATCAATCTCTAGTTGACTTATACCAAGGAACATTTTTTAGTCATTCACTATGAAAGGCTGTAGTTTAAGTGTTTACAAATAGAATTGTAGAGACTTTATTTTGTGTAAGAGGATTGGCTTTGAACTTTGGTGCTATTTACATGAATATTTCTTTTTTTTTTTAATTTTATTTTATTTGCATAACATATGTGTGGGTAATTCTTCAACAATAACCCTTACATAGCTTTCCATTACAAATTTTTCCCCCCAACTCCCCACCCCTCCCCTAGATGGCAGGATATCCACTACATGTGAATTATGTTAAAATATTGGCAAATCGAATATATGTATACATATTTCCAAACTTATCATTGTTGTGCAAGAAAAATCTTATCTACACAAACGATATATCAGATAAAGGAAACACAATGTAAGCAAACATCAATCAAGGAGTATGAGAATGTTATGTTGTGGTCCACATTTCGCATCCCTCTCTCTGGGTGTATATGGCTTTCTTCAGTGAACAATTGGAGGTGGTTTGAAACATTTCATTGTTGAAGAGAGCCATGTCCATCAGAATTGATCGTCATATAGTACTGTTGTTGCCGTGTATAATGATCTCCTGGTTCTGCTCATTTCACTCAGCATCAGTTCATGTAAGTCTCTCCAGGCCTCTCTGAAATCATCTTGCTGGTCATTTCTTACAGAACAATAATATTCCATAATATTCATATACCATAATTTATTCAGCCATTCTCCAATTGAAGGGCATCTATTCAATTTCCAGTTTCTAGCCACTACAAAAAGGGCTGCCACAAACATTCTTGCCCATGTGGGGCCTTTTCCTTCCTTTATGATTTCTTTGGGATATAAGCCCAATAGAAATGCTGCTGGGTCAAAGGGTATGCACAGTTTGATAACTTTTTGAGCATAGCTCCAAATTGTTCTCCAGAATGGCTGTATCCCTTCACAGCTCCACCAACAATGCATCAGTGTCCCAGCCCTCCCACAACCCCTCCAACATTCATCATTAACTTTTCCTGTCATTTTAGCCAATCTGACAGGTGTGAAGTGGTATCTCAGGGTTGTCTTGATTTGCATTTCTCTGATCAATAGTGATTTGGAGCACCTTTTCATATGACTATAAATAGTTTTAATTTCATCCTCTGAAAATTGCCTGTTCATATCCTTTGACCATTTATTGATTGGAGAATGGCTTGAATTTTTATAAATATGAGACAAATGAATATTTCTTTAGAAGCATAATTTCTTCAAAAATTCTAGGGATAGTATTTTGAGATTTGTGGAGATCATTAGCAAATAGTACTTCTTTATCTTCCCCACAGTGTCCAACCTAAAAAAAGGAATGAATGAATTTTTGCATTTGTATGCATAGAAACTTTTTAATGTATTTATCTGGGAACTGGTCCAGTTGATATCTAAGTTCTTTTTCTTTTTTAAATTTCTGACTCAATAATCAACAAAATTATTCTGCTAATAAAAACATAAACATAAGAACATTCTAGTTGAAGGTTTTCCAGCTAGGAAGATATACGATGAAAATGGTATTTTAGGGAAATCATTATGACAATCTATACAGAAAGCTTTGGAGAAGAGGCATGGAGGCAGAGATGTTAAGTTTGGCTTTCATATATGATGAGTTTGAAATGATATGATGGTACTTCAAGTGAGAAATTGGTGCTATGGAACTAGTTAGGAAAATGTGAGGGATGGAGATATAAATTGGAACACCATCTAAATGAGAGTTAATTGAAGTCATGATAATGATTGGAGGGAGAAAAAGAGCAAAGAGTTGCTGTGTGAACCCTGTGAAAATGCTTGTAGTTAGTGGTAGACAAGAAGAAAATAATTCCCAAAAGAATCAGTCAGAAATTAATACAGAATATTGTAGAGTCAGAAGGAAGAGAAAATTTTATTATGATGTGGATTATAGACTTATTATCTGTATTAAATGATATATAGAGATCAGAAAAATAGTCCAAAGGATGTGCTAAGAGTAAATAAAAGAAAATTGAGGAATAAAATGAGGTAGAAAATAAAATGCTTCTTCCCTCCTTCCATATCCCCTCTTAGGGAAGACTTATGTATATCTGAAGGCATATGATTAGGATGCATTGAAGATATTAAGAAGAATGGTTACCTATAAAGGGTAGGTTTAAGACTGGTTAAGGAAAATGTGGAGAATGTGAAACACTCCTTAGAGAGTGCAATAAATGGCCTACTTAAAGATAGACAACATGTATTTGTTCTAGGCTAGCTGTTCACGTCTCTGAGACTTTCTTTAACAGGCCTCTTATGGCATGCATTTAAGGAAGCAAGGTTGAAAGAAGTAGAAGACAGAAGTAATCCAACAGTAAGAATGAAAGAATGGAATATTAAGAAAATGAGAGAATCAGGGCAGTACTGAGTTTTAACCATGCAGTCAAGGCTTTGTTGATGTTATTGATTCATTTCAGTCGTCTGACTCCCATTTGGGGATTTCTTGGCAAAGGCATACAATCAGTTAAATGGAGCTAAACAAGTTAATATCCTAAAGAGGGTGAAATGGGAGTGGCTAATGGATGAGTGGAGTTTAAAACCAAAGAACAGATTCTATGGATATTAGCTTTTTTAAAAGCTGGCCACTAGATTCTGGTGATTTCAGAGAAGTTGACTTAGTGAAAACTCTTTCATTATTTATATATATATATATTTTCCCCCTTCTGGGAACTGTTGCTTCCTATATATATATATATATATATATTTTTTTTTTTTTTTCCCCCTTCTGGGAACTGTTGCTTCCTGAAACTGAATCCGTGAATGGTAGGCAATTCTGTAATAAAAATTGAGGCTATTTATCATGAAATCTGTGCCATTTATAGTAATTTTTGACCTTTAAGAGAACCTTTAAAGAAGATACTGGAATGTCTTTTTAACTGAAGCTATCTTTATTGATAAAATACCTTGATTCGTTTTGTCCTGAAAGATCTACATAGGAAAATTAAAGAAGATAGCTCTGGGCACTTGTACTTTTACAAAAGAAATTTCATTAGGCATTCAACCTGAATTGGAAGTTCCAAAATGCAGGCTGTGTTTTGAGTGTTGTTTGTATGTGCTTGAGTGGATGTGATCAATAAATCTTATTTTCTTCTTGAAGTGAGTCACTACCATAGAGCTGAGCTTAGATGAAATCCTGCCTCAGGAGATAACTATAAGTTGGAGTGTTGTTTTCCTGGTTAAAATAAAATGCTTTTTACTCTAGAGGTTGAGAGAATGTTTCATCACAAATGCTTCCATAGTCAACATCTCAAATTATACTCTTAAGTACAAGAGTTAGAGAATTTTTATGAGCTGTTCTTTAGAGAGAGCACTCTTGAAAATGCATTTACTATTACAACAGTTTTAATGAGCAGGAGAGTCTGATACCTCCACCACCATGCAATTCTGTTTTTATAGTTAGGACACATTTGATTTTGAATTGTTCCCATTGCTCTGCTGTAATTTGGATCTAGCCATTAGTGGAGAAAAAAATACTTTTGAAGCCAACTTTCTCATGAAGACACTTTATAGACTGACAAATTAGATTGAAATAGCTTCTTACTTGGCTTTAAGTAAAAGCACTTTTGTGTAAATTATTTTTCTCTCAATGTTTTAAGTTAAAGGTGAAATTATTTAGTTTCATAATTTTAAAACAGTGAGTGACAGTGATCCATTTTGACCATTTTCTCTCTCTTTATTTTGGTTAGATCAAACCGAGCTCTGATAAATGTCTGGATTCCCTCTGTTTTTCTTCGAGGGAAGGCTGCTAATGCATTCCATGTATATCAGGTGAGTGCCATTATTCTTAGGCAGACTTCATAAGGGTAATTAAGAAAAATCAAAATGTCTCTAAGAGTAGTTTATTGTTTTTCGTATTTCTATCATGTATAGTCTCTCTGTCTTAGAGTCAGAACATTAAATATATACAAATCAAAAACAATTCCTTCCCTGGCTATCTTCTCTCTTTTCTCTGTATACCAACTCCCTCTATTCTTCATATTGAATTGTAAAACCCACTGCAGGAAATATTGTCTTTTAATTTTTTAGTTAGACAGCTCAGGTAAAAATCTTAACATAAGGAAGAAATATTCTGCCACCACTGGAGCCTGCTTGAAACCATGCTTTTGTTGGCATATTAAAACATCGGTCTTTCACTGTTGTCAGTGGTAAACGAAGAGATGAATGGAAATGGCAATAGGTTCTTTTGTAAGGTCTAATAATGGTGATAGAGTAGAATTATTCTATATTTTGTATGTTTTAGATTGTTCTATATACTTAAATTATTTTCTCTTTGATACAGTGAGACTAGTTAATGCTTGGTATTCTCATCTTTCAAGATTGATTTCTTTTGAGAATGTATTATTAGTGATTCACAGTTAAGACTGGTTGATTTTTTACTTTCTGGGTTGTAACTTGGTTGATTTAAACTTCCAATGTTATCTTTCTATGATGCCTTTCAAGAATTCTATACTTATTTTTTTTATGAATTATGTGAAAAATGTTAATGTGCAATATTTTTCTTACCTGGAAATTAAATAATGAATGAATTGTATGAATAGCAGGTTTAGGTATAGCTGCATATATATTTAATTTGAGATCCTGCTTATAGAAATGATTTTTTTTTCCTCTTCAGAGGAAAGTTATTTTATCTTTCATGTTAAGCTAGGCAACAATATCACTATAATAAAAATTGGAAAAAAATCTGATCTCTGATTTAAAAAAAAATAAATTAGAGAAAGCAGATTTCCAAATAACCTCTTCCATTCATTTATTTCTCTTATAACCCAAATCCTGAAACAAACAAAAATTCTCAAATCTCCTGCTGTCTGGATGGTTTCCTGTTCTGCTTGGAGGTCATGAGAAAGCAGCAAAGTGTTGCTTGAAAAATGAAAGAAGAAAGCAAACACTTCTATTTTAAAGTGAAATTAGAATATTCCATCACCTTGAGAGGCTTCTGCGACCTTTAGGAACAAATAAGGGTTTTTGATTAATTTTTCTTTGCCTAGAAGATATTTGGGAATTTTCAGTCTTTGAAAGTCAGATCAGGAATGAAATGGATACAGAAAATATGTAATTGCTGGGAAGATGGTTTCCACAGCACTTAATAGCATTAAAGTTATCTCACTTCTCTTTTCTGTATTCAGAGCTTTTTAGAGCCTTCCATTCTTCCATCCTTCCAGAGATTTGAGTATGCAACCCAGATTTAAGAAAAGAAAAGGAATGGTACTTACTAAATAGTTTGTATTATTGGAAAAATGGCCCTTTTAGTATTTTGATATCTTTTTTTGAAGTTGGTAAGTGTTGTCACAACACATTTTTTGCACTATTACTTTTGCCCATTTTCTAACTTTATAAACATAGTTACTAACATCAGTAATAGTTTCTAGTTACTATCCATAATACAGTTTCTAGTTACTAACATCAGTAACACAGTTTCTGATCACTGTGTCTGATTAGTAATTGACAAGGCTACTCAATATGTGTTTAGAAGTATGTTGGAAAACTTTGCCTATGTGTCACCATCTTTTTGAAAATGGCCCTATTTGAAGTGAAAAGGAAATGATATCAAAATATCAGTGCTGATCTATGTTATACTAAAGTGTACTACATAGGATGCAGTGCCATTGACAAGTTTGGTTATTTTTAATTTGTCCCTGAAAGAAAATAGATACCTGTTAGAAACAAATATTATGGTTGTCAAGATGATAAAGAAATAATTGTTGTCTGAAACTTATATTCTATGTGATAGTGTATATAGGGGTAGTTAGAATCATTATTTGCCTCTTTATATGATGTTTCAGTATTTTAATGTGGCTGTAAGGAATATTAACTTCTGTTGTTTTCATTTATATTTGCTTGATATAACTCAGTTTACTTTAAAAAACGAGTGGCCACAATTTCTGAAAAGTATCTTTTTCAGCATTAGCTTCTTTCCCTGTAGAGAACAGAAAATCTTTGTTAAATATTACTTTAAGTAAAGAATACCTACTCATTTAAATTTGGTAAAAAAAAATGACAACATTCATCTTGAAATAATTTGTCCTAGTGGTTGCCTATCAGTTGGGAAATGGCTGAATAAATTATGGTATATGAGTGTTATAGAATATTATTGTTCTATAAGACACAATCAGCATGATGATTTCAGAAAGACCTGGAAAAACTTACATAAACTGATACCAAGTGAAGGGAGTAGAACCAAGAGAACATTGTACATAGCAACAGCAAAATTATGTGATGATCAATTCTGATGGACGTGGCTCTTTTCAACAATGAAGTGATTCAGGCCAGTTCCAATAGACTTGTGATAGAGAGAGCCATCTGCTTCCAGAAAGAGGACTGTGGGGACTGAATGGGTATCACAACATAATATTTTCACTTTTTTGGTGGTTGTTTGCTTGCTTTTTTTTTCCTTTCTCAATTTTGTTTCTTTTTTGATCTTTCTTGTGTAGCATGAAAAATTTGGAAATACATATATATATATAGAATTGTATATTAGATTATTTGCTATTTAGGGGATGTGAGGTAGGGGGAAAGGAGGGAATATAATTTGGAATACAAGATTTTGCAGGGGTGAAGGTTGAAAACTATTTGCATATATTTTGAAAATAAAAAACTATTATTATGAAAAAAAGAAATAATTTGTCTTAGATCAACATATTTATGGGGCTAAGGAAAGTGGCATCTTTCCTCTTCCTTTTAATAGTAGATCTCAGACTATATAAAGCAGGATGCATTTTTTTTGGGTCAATTGATTATGCTTTTGGACATTACATTTTGGTTTTTCTCAAATATTCCTTTTAGTCTTCCTTTCCAAGAGCAAAGATTTCCTCCATAGATACTTGTTTTTTATTTTACCTAGATGACTCTCTTTTTTATACTTTGTAGGTCTGTAGCTAGGCAGATAAAAAATTCATTAAGCAGAAAAATATGAAATTGAATTTGATGCAGAAATGTGAAAATTAATGGTATCTCTAGGATTTGGCATAAATCTTTCTTTCCAGATAGATTCCATTCCAATAAAAAAAAAAGAAACATTATTGAGGCTTTAGCAAATCTCTCTTTTTTTGTGTTGGGTCCCTTGTGATGTGACTTTTGTGTTTCACAGGGGTCCTAAATCTAGCTCTGGATTTAATTTGCCATTTGAGTCTTTGAGTTCTCTGTTGTTTTTTTTTTTTTTTTTAGCCAACACTGGTTGTTTTGTGTGCTGCTATGATAAGATAAACTAGGGCAAAATCCGTCTTTGTTCTTGCTATTACTCCCTCTCCTCCCAAGAACTTGACATCTAGTAAACTTAGGCATTCATACAACTCTGGCACATTTAGTGGATTACAGCCAACAAACCTCTAGCCCATTTTTGCTCTTCTTATAGCTCCTGGGATTGGAAGGCATAAAGGAACAGGCCTAAGGAGTCTTGTTTTCTTTCCTTAACTAATGGGAAATTACAAAAAGCTGTCTCCCTCTTTGTCTCTGCCATATTTATTTTAATCTTACTAATTAATTATGAAAAGCAATTATTTTGTGCTTAACTGATTAGGTATTGGGGAAACCATTAAGTCTGATCAAATAGAAATAGTTATTTGTAGAATAATTGCATGTTTTCTGTAGTATATGAATTACCTTTTATCCCCCTTTCTTCTTTAGACCTTCATATCCAGCTTGTAAATTGGGAATAATCATTATAATTCCTACCTTTCAGGAATGTGGTGCAGAAAGCGCTTTGCCAATCTCAGAGCCCCTTACAAATGTGAATCATTATTGTTATCCATTACCAACTGCTCTAAGTTACCCAGTATTCCTTGCATTCATTCCTTCCTCTCTATACCACACTGTATTAACTGTACTTTAAGGAACCATTGAGTTTTACCTACTAAATTATACATAAACTACTTATCCTGCCATGCAAAACCTTCCAAAATTTGGCTTCAGCCTGAATTTCCAGATTAATTTTATTCTGCTTATGTTGGTTAACCAGTCATTCTTCTGCATTATTTCTCATATCTGTCTCCTCTCATCTCACACAGCCACCATCACTCTAGTGGAGGCTTTCATTAACTTTCGCTTGAACTATCTCATTAGTCTCTTAATTGACTTCTCTACCTCATCTTTTCTATCTCTCATTTGTTCTCTATACAGCTGCCAAAGTGATTTTCCTAAAGTACATTTCTGACCATATTTTCCCCACCCCTGTATGTGGCTTCGGTCACTAATACACTCAGTTTTTCACATGCTGAATGTGAATGCTTTCATTGGGCAATATAAGTAGAACAAATATTGTTTTCATAATCATATGTAAACTATGTAAATAGTTCCTTAATTGATCAAAGAGAATACAATAACCTAGTAATTTAATTAGAAGTTTCAACAAAACAAAGGAAGGTATTTTATTTTATTTTATTTTATTATTTATTTATTAATACTTTTTATTTGCAAAACATATGTATGGGTAATTCCTAAACATTAACCCTTACAAAACTTTCTGTTACAAATATTTCTCCCCTACTCCCCACCCTTCCCCTAGATGGCAGGATATCCACTACATGATAATTATGTTAGAATACTTAAGAAATCGAATATATGTATAGTTATTGCATCATTTTTTATGTAGGAGAAATCCTATCTACAAGAAAGAATAATATAATAAAGGAAATACAATGCAAGCAAACCTCAGTAGAGAACATGAAAATGTTATGTTGTGGTCCACATTTCACATCCCTCTCTCTGGGTGTATATGGCTTTCTTCACTCAACAATTGGAACTGGTTTGAAGCATTTCATTGTTGAAGAGAGGCATGTCCCTTAGAACTGATCCTCATATAGTATTGTTGTTGCCGTGTATAATGATCTCCTGGTTCTGCTCATTTCACTCAGCATCAGTTCATGCAAGTCTCTCCAGGCCTCTCTGAAATCATCCTGCTGGTCATTTCTTGCAGAGCAATAATGTTCCATAACATTCATATACCATAATTTATTCAGCCACTCTCCAATTGATGGGCATCCATTCAGTTTCCAGTTTCTAGCCACTACAAAAAGAGCTGCCACAAACATTCTTGCACATGTGGGGCCCTTTCCTTCTTTTATGATTTCTTTGGGATATAAGCCCAATAGAAACACTGCTGGGTCAAAGCGTATGCATAGTTTGATAACTTTTTGAGCATAGTTCCAAATGGCTCTCCAGAATGGTTGGATCCGTTCACAGTTCCACCAACAATGTATCAGTGTCCCAGTCTTCCCACATCCCCTCCAACATTCATCTTTATCTTTTCCCGTCATTTTAGCCAATCTGACAGGTGTGTAGTGGTACCTCCCTCAGAGTTGTCTTAATTTGCATTTCTCTGATCAATAGTGATTTGGAGCACCTTTTCATATGATTATAAATAGTTTCAATTTCATCCTCTGAAAATTGTCTGTTCATATCCTTTGACCATTTATCAATTGGAGAATGGCTTGAATTTTTATAAATGTGAGACAATTCTCTATATATCTTAGAGATGAGACCTTTATCAGAACCCCTAAATGTAAAGATGATTTCCCAATTTGATGCTTCCCTCCTAATCTTGTCTGCATTTGTTTTGTTTGTACAGAAACTTTTTAACTTAATGTAATCAAAATTATCTATCTGGTGTTCAATTAAGAGTTCCAGATCTTCCCTGGACATAAATTTATTCCATCTCCACAGGTCTGAGAGGTAAACTATCCCATGTTCC
>JAJPUD010004709.1:0-58084 GCA_023553655.1 Myrmecobius fasciatus
GGGTTCTCTGTCAGAACATGACTCCTTTCTCAAGGTAATAGCAAGAGAAATGGAATCAGCAAACAGATGCTACAGAGAAGTAATTTTGTAGTTGATATATGAAAAATTTTCCTAACAAATATGGCACTCTCAAGATAAGAATGGAATGCCTTAGAATGTTGTGATTTACCCTTTGCTGGAGATCTTTCAATGGAAGCTGCATGACAACTTGTCAGAAATATCATACAGGATATTTCTTTTCAGTATAAACTGGATTAGATGACCCCAGAGTGGGAACTTAATTATATTGTCTCAGATATATGAAAGCTAGATGGTACAATGGGAAGGGAACTGGATTGGTTGTCAATGGATCTGAATTTACATCCTGCCTTTGATACTCACTTCTTCTATGACATTTGCAAGAAGAAAAAAACCCAGAGTTTATTAGGTACTTACTATGTGTCATATCCTTTGTTAAGCACTTTACAAATATCTCATTTAATTCTGTAGGGTAGGTGTTATTACTTCGACTTTAGAGTTTAGGAAATTGAAGCAAACAGAGATCAAGTGACTTGTTTAGGGTAACATAGGAGTAAACATCTAAGGCTATATTTGAACTCAGGTCTTCCAGATCCCAGACTCAGAGTTCTATTATATCATCTAGCTGCACTGAGTAAGTCATTTCACTTTTATGTTCATAATTTTCTTTTTTTTAAATTGAAGGTTTTTATTTTCAAAATATATGCAAGGATAATTTTTGACACTAACCCTTGCAAAACCTTGTGTTCCATTTTCCTCCCTTTCGCCCCACCCCCTGCCCTAGATGGCAAGTAATCCAATATATGTTAAACATGGTAAAATATATGTTGAATTCAATAGAAGCATACATATTTATACAATTATCTTGCTGCACAAGAAAAATCAGGTCAAAAAGGAAAAAAATGAGAAAGAAAATAAAATTAAAGCAAACCACAACAAAAAGAGTGAAAATACTATGTTGTGATCCACCTTCAGTTTCCACAATTCTCTCTGTGGGTATAGATGGCTCCCGTCATCACAAGATCTTTGGAGCTGGCCTGAATCATCTTATTGTTGAAAAAAGCCAAGTCCATCAGAATTGATTATCACATAATCTTGTTGTTGCCATATACAATGATGTCCTGCTTCTGCTCATTTCACTTAGCATCAGTTCATGTAAGTCTCTCCAGGTCTCTCTGAAACCATCCTGCTGGTTGTTTCTTACAGAACAATAATATTCCATAACATTCATATACCATAACTTATTTAACCATTCTCCAACTGATGGGCAGCCACTCAGTTTCTGGTTTCTTGCCACTACAAAAAAGGCTGCCACAAACATTTTTGCACACCTGGGTCCCTTTCTCTCCTTTAAGATCTCTTTGGGATATGAGCCCAGTAGAAACACTGCTGGATCAAAGGGTATGCACAGTTTGATAATTTTTTGAGCATAGTTCCAAATTGCTCTCCAGAATGGTTGGATCCATTCCCAATTCTACCAACAATGCATTAGTGTCCCAGTTTTCCCACATGCCATCCAATGTTCATCATTATCTTTTCCTGTCATCTTAACCAATCTGAGAGGTGCATCGTGGTACCTCAGAGTTGTCTAAATTTTCATTTCTCTGATCAATAGTGATTTAGGCCACCTTTTCATATGAATAGAAATGGTTTCAATTTCTTTATCTGAAAATTGTCTTCATATGGTTTGACCATCTATCAGTTGGAGAATGGCTTCAATTCTTACAAATTTGAGTCAATTCTCTATATTTTAGAAATGAGACTTTTATTAAAACCCTTAAATGTAAAAATGTTTTCCCACTTTATTGCTTCCCTTCTAATCTTGTCTGCATTAGTTTTGTTTGTACAAAAATTTTTTAACTTAATATAATCAGAGTTATCTATTTTGTATTCAATAATGAACTCTAGTTCTTTTTTTGGTCACAAATTCTTTCCTTCACATATCTGTAAATAAATTATCCTATGTTCTTCAAATTTGTTTATAATATTACTCTTTATGTGTAAATCATGAACCCGTTTTGACCTTTTTCTGGTATAAGGTATTAGATGTGGGTAAATGCCTAGTTTCGGCCTTACTAGTTTCCGATTTTCCCACAGTTTTTGTCAAATAGTGAGTTCTTATCCCCAAAACTAGAGTTTTTGGGTTTGTCAAATTCTAGATTACTATTGTAATTGATTATTTTGTCCTGTGAACTTAACCTGTTCCACTGATCAACTACTCTATTTCTTAGTCAGTACCAAATGGTTTTAATGACTGCTGCTTTATAATATAGTTTTAGATTTGGCACAGCTAGGCCACCTTCATTTGCATTTTTTTCATTAATTCCCTTGAAATTCTTGACCTTTTGTTCTTCCAGATGAACTTAGTTATTATTTTTTCTAGACCTGTAAAATAATTTCTTAGGAGTTTGATTGGCATGGCACTAAATAAGTAGATTAACTTAGGTAGTATTGCCATTTTTATTCTATTCGCTCGGCCTACCCATGAGCACTTGATATTTTTCTAACTGATTAGATCTGACTTTATTTGTGTGGAAAGTGTTTTGTAGTTGTGTTCATATAGTTCCTGACTTTCCCTTGTCAGATAGACTCTCAAATATTTTATATTGTAAATAGTTATTTTAAATGGAATTTCTCTTTGTATCTCCTGCTGCTGGACTTTGTTGGTAATATATAAAAATATGGATGATTTATATAGATTTATTTTGTATCCTGCAAATTTGCTAAAGTTGCGAATTGTTTCTAGTAGTTTTTTAGTTGATTCTCTAGGGTTTTCTAAGTATACCATCATATCATCTTCAAAAAGTGATAATTTAGTTTTACCTAGCCTAATTCCTTTAATCTCTTTTTCTTCTCTTATTGTCAAATCTAACATTTCTAAAACAATATTGAATAGTAATGGTGATAGTGGGTAACCTTGTTTCATCCTTGATCTTATTGGGAATGATTTTAATTTGAATAATTACATATGATACTTGCTGATGGTTTTAAATAGATGCTACTGATCATTTTATGGAAAACTCCTTTTATTCGTATACTCTCTAGTTTTTTTTTTTTTTAATAAGAATGGATGTTGGATTTTATCAAATGCTTTTTCTGCATCTATTGAGATAATCATATGGTTTTTGTTAGTTTGGTTATTGACATAGTCAATTATTCTAATAGTTTTCTTAATATTGAATCAATCCTATACTCCTGGCATAAATCCTACATGGTCATGAGATACCTAATTTTCTTCAAGTATAAAGTGAGGGGGTTGCATTTGGTTATCTAAGGTACTTTCTAGCTCTAAATCTTTGGTTCTGTAACTCCAAATTATTCCCAAAAATGTGCAGCTATCCCTTTTCTTTGCCTTTGGGGACAGGAAAGGAAGGTGATAGACAACCCAGAGTAAAGGACCTTGGACAGAGGGGAAAAAAGAATTGAACAAGTTCTTCTTCAAGTCTGAAGGAAATGAAGAGTTCAATGAGTTAATCAAGAAGAATTTATTAAATGCTAATTATTTGCCAGGTGCTAAAAACAAAGAATGAACTACTCTCAAAAAACTTACATTATAATGAGAGAGGAAAAGGAATATATATATATATATATATATATATATATATATATATATATATATAAACCAGACTTGAGGAGGGAAAAGTCTGAAGGAAATCTCTATTTTATAGGGATGATCATTAGAGTGAGATAGCCTCAACGACAAAGTAACCTGTAAAATGCTTTATACTTTTTGCCATTGTGCTGGCAGATAGGGAGTTGCAGTGACTTAAGCAGTTAAATATTATACTTAGTGTCCTGTCACCTCGGGGTTGGTATATTAGATACACAGTCCAACAATTAAAGGGCAGTAAGGTGGCACAGTGGATGGATTGATGGGTCTGGAGTCAAGAAGACTCGAGTCTAAACCTTGTCTTAGACAATTACTAAGTTTGTGATCCTGGACAAGACACTTAATCCCTGCTTGCCTCAACTGTCAAATGGAGATAGTAATAGCAACCACCTCATAGGGTTGCTGTAAGGATCAAATGAGATATATTTGTAAAGTGCTTATCACAGTGCTTGACCCATAATGGTAAGTGTTTTGTATAAAGCATTTATACACACATATTTTTACATATGTGTATGTGGATATATGTATATATAGACATATAATATACTCATACATATATACACATTGTACATAAGGGGAGGAATTGATGGAAAGGTCTGAGATGGAACGTTGAGTGGAACATATTTAGGAGAAAGGGACTTTTATGTGTTAAAGAAAGGAACTGGGGAAGGAAATGGGTCATGCTATGAGAGGATGGGTAATAGTATTCCATGCCAGGTGACACACTTATACCCAAGAGAATAGGGAAGATATTGTCAAGTTCAGTTATTGCTAACCTTGTCACACATATTTATCATTGCTTCAGTCCTTTGGTGTTCACTGTACCCAAGACTTCAGGTAGCTTATAGCACAGCAGAGCCCTCTAGGGATATGTGGAACAACTTCATGGTACCCATTCCTTCAGCTGCATTGCTTTGCTACAAAGTAGTATCATCTGAATTATTCCATTTCTCTTTCCAAAACACATGCAGATCTACCACTGTAGTATAATAAATTGCCCTAAAAACAAACAAAAAAAACACAACAGGTTTTCTCTGATTTTATATATTGCCTAAAGATAACCTTGGAGTGGAGAGAAGATCTATGCCCTCTTGATTCTACAGATAAATTGTCCAATCTCCTTTGTATTAACTGTGGGGTATGAAGAGGTGTGGTTCTTATCTCTAGTCATAGAGATCAGAGTTGATCAGAGAAATTGATCAGAGAAATGCAAATTAAGAACTCTGAGATACCACTACATACCTCTCAGATTGGCTAAGATGACAGGAAAACATAATGACAGTGTTGGAGGGGATGTGGGAAAACTGGGACACTGATACATTGTTGGTGGAACTGTAAATGGATCCAACCATTCTGGAGAGCAATTTGGAACTATGCTCAAAAAGTTATCAAACTGTGCATACCCTTTGACCCAGCAGTGTTTCTACTGAGCTTATATCCCAAAGAGATATTAAAAGAGGGAAAGAGACCCACATGTGCAAAAATATTTGTGGCATCCCTTTTTGTAGTGGCAAGAAACTGGATGAGTGGATGACCATCAATTGGAGAATGGCTGAATAAATTATGATATATGAATGTTATGGAATATTATTGTTCTGTAAGAAACAACCAGCAGGATGATTTCAGAGAGACCTGGAGAGACTTACATGAACTGATGCTAAGTGAAATGAGCAGAACCAGAAAATCATTATACACAGCAACAAGAAGACTATATAATGATCAATTCTGATGGACATGGCTCTCTTCAACAATGAGATGTTTCAAACCAGTTCCAATTAGTCAGTGATGAAGAGAGCCATCTATACCCAGAGAGCAGACTGTGGGAATTGAGTGTGGACCACAACATAGCATTTACACTCTTTCTGTTGTTGTTTGCTTGCATCTTGTTTTCTTTCTCAGTTTTTTTCCCTTCTTGATCCAATTTTTCTTGTGCAGCAAGATAACTGTATATATGTATACATATATTGCATTTAACATATATTTTAACATATTTAACATGTATTAGACCACCTGCCATCTAAGGGAAGAGGTGGGGGGAAGGAGGGGAAAGTTTGGAACAGAAGGTTTTGCAAGGGTCAATGTTGAAAAATTGCCCATGCTTAGATTTTGTAAATAAAAAGCTTTAATAAAATTTTAAAAAACCTTTTGCTTTACTGAGAAAAAGAAGAGGTGTGGCTCTGAGAGTTAGTAGGATGTTTTTTTTTTTTCATTTAGAGGTACTATACTAGGTACTATCTCTTCTAGCTTTTGTAATTTTTACATATGAGCATTTTATTTTATATATGAGCAAACTGAAGAATAGAGAAGTTAAGCAACTTGCCCAGGATCTGATTCTATATAAACATGTAGTAGACATGCATTTGCACATGACTTGAAAAATAGTTCATGGACAGTGTTTGTGGATCTCACAGGAGATTTTTAATTCCCTACATTACCATGATTCCAGAACTTTGCTTTTTTAGCCAGAGAAAGACTTGCTTGGAAGTACCGATTTTAAGAGCTGCTTTTTGTGTAATTCCAAGTTTAAGAGTTTCCAAATTTGAGCATTTGGGAATCAGACCTTCGAGAAAGAAAAGAGATTTTTTGATTCTACTTGGCTTTTGGAGGAGGAAGAGCACATATGTAATTTCTGCCCAGTAGTCTCTTTGACAAGCATAGTTAGTGAGTTACATGGACAGGTGATAAGTGTAATGGGAAAGGAAATAGTTTTTCTTCCAAGTGTATTTACTTTCTAGATATAGTGAAAATTAGAGGTGTGACACATGACACTCCCAGAGGCTACTGGATGGAGTTTAAAATGTAGTGGGGGGATATTTAACAAAATAATAAAAATGCATTAAAGCATAGATGACATTACATTTTAAAACTAAGTCAACATACAACTGTATGGATACTTATGTATGAATTAGTTACTTCTGTTTCTAACTGATTTGGAAGCCACTGATCTAAACCATAAAGTGGTACTAAAATCCTTGAGAGATGTGGTAGGCTTTGGCCAGGCTCTGTTTTAACCTCCAAAAAGTCCTCATTGTACAATTTAACCCAGGACAAAGCACCCAACTTCTCTACAGGACTCTATGATCTTTAAGGTCCCTTACAAATTTAAATCTATGCTCTCATGAAAACACTGTTTTTGGACATGTTAATTTTGAGCAACTATACCTCAAGTTTACTGAGATATATCAAGCTTACTGATTAGTTAATGTAATTAATGACTCTATTGGATTTTTTTCCCTCAGAAGTCAAAATGAGAAATATTAAAAGGGTTAACCCAATTTGGTTTTTTTTAAGAGAGTAAGGGGGAGGTATAATTAATTTGCCAAAGATGACTACCAGTTAACAGAAACAATATTACTTTACTAATATTAGTTATTTGTCAGTGGCATTTGTATGTCACTTAAAAGGGAAAACATTCCTGAACTATGACTCTAGAAAGAATTGAGTTTGAATCTGGGCTATTCTGTTTCTCAGCTCTGTGACTCTGGGCAAGTCATTTAATTTTTCTGAGGTGTTTTCCTCATATATAAATACAGATAAAATATACCACTATTAACCTTACCTCTTCTTACAAAGAAAATACATCACATCTAAATGTAAATATGGCACAGGGTTTCCCATTCTCACCTAAGACTCTGGGTTCACATGGATCAGGTACAATTCTAAGGTCTAATTCTGAGAGAGTAATTTTTTTTTCTTTTCTTCTGCTTTTTGTCTCCACTTGGAGTTACTCCAGAAAAATTTCCTATTACACACACACATATATATAAAACTCATGTTTAAGTTACCTTAAATGTGGGTAAAAAGGAATCCCCAGAATCTACATAATAACTCAAGATACTAAATGTATATCAGGTATAGGGAAACTTATTTCACTACACAAAAATGTGTAGAAGATAAGAAGAACAGATTCCATAAAAATAAAACATTCAGAAATACTATCAACTCCTCTTACAGGGCAATTGATTTTGAGATTGTCATCATAGACACCTAGTGATTCCTTCCCCCCCCCCCAGAATCTTACATAATCTTTGTGAATTAAGCCTGAAATGAGATCTGAGTCAGTCTTTCTGATTCCAGCTCTAGCAGCTAATCCACTAAGCCAGACTGCCTCTCTAATGTTATTCTAATATAGAATACCACTAGCCTGAAAGAGGTTCCCAGAGTTATCTGTCACAAAGGACACAGGTCAGTATGTAGGGAATCAGTATATATTGATTTTCAGTTATTTTGCTCATGTCCGACTCTTTTTGACCCCTTCTGGTGTTTACTTGACAAAGATACTAGGATGGTTTGCCATTTCCTTCTCTAGATCATTTGACAGATGAGGACATTGAGGCAAACAGGTCTAATTGTTTTGGTCAAGATCATACAGCTAGTGTTAATATCTAAGGCCAGATTTGAACTCAAGCAGATGAGTCTTCCTGACTCAGGCTTATCACTCTATCTAGTGTGCTACCTATATGTAGGCATATATTAAAAACAGAAAAACCAATTAGGATGTTAATATCGTAGTCTTGGTGAGAAGAAATGAACTTCTCAAGAGGAGCTGCAGAACATGGTGGAATATACAAAAATGTGGTATTTAAAGACTTGAGTTTTAATTTAGTTTCTATTTATTATTATCTGTGTGATACTGGGAAAGAGAGAAAGAGCATTTTTATAACACCTGCTGTGTACCAGGCTGTGGCAGCAAGATTCTTCTTCCTTAGTTCAAATCTGATCTCAGACATTTACCAGCTATGCAGCTCTGGGCAAATCATTTAACCCTATTTTCCTCAATTTCCTTATCTGTAAAATAAATTGGAGAAAGAAATGGCAAACTAGTCCACTATCTTTGCCAAGAAAACTCTCCAAAAGGGGATCAGGAAGAGTAAGACACAACTGAAAAACAACTAAAGAATAAACAACAACAATGTGCTGGTCACTATGTTATGTATTTTTATTTAAATAAAAAAACTAAGTACTTTATAAATACCTCATTTGATCTTCATAACTGTTCAAGTTAGGTGCTATCATTACCCCCCTTTTAAGTGACTTGCCCAACAACATATAGGGAGTAAGTATCTGAAGCCAAATTCAAACTATGGTGCTCCTGATTCCAGACCCAACATTCTATCTATTTTACTCCATTGGGTAAATTACTTCATTCCTTTGGGTCTCAGTTTTTTCATTTGAAAGAAAAGGATTAGACTAGATGACAAATAAGAATCATTTTTAGATTGACATTTATGATCACCACTCTTCACCCAGAATAATAAGTATATTAATAATACTTATATTCCTAATAATTCCTAATAATATGAATCATGAAGATCCAAGGAGATAACATACATCAATTGTTTTGTGACTGTTAAGTGCTATTTAAATGTGTTCTCATTATTATCTCTATTCTAATAATCAATTGCTTAAATGAATTAAAAGGCATTTTTCAAGTAAGTGTTATTTAGGGATGCCTAATTCTTCAGGATCTTATTTGAGATTTTCTGTGCAAAGAAGTGAGGATAGTTTACCATTTCCTTGTCTTGCTCATTTTACATGAGGAAACAGGTTTAAATGAATCATCACAGTCTTCTGGCCACTAAATATCTGAGTCTGGATTTGAACTGAGGAAGAACAAGTAATCTCGTTCTCAGTCAGGTGCTCTATCCACTGAGCCACTTGTCTGACGTAGTTATTTAGTGCCAGAAATTATATTAAGCTCTAGACATTATAATCTAAAAGGAGAGATAGGTCTTGCTCTTTAAGGAATTCATGCTTTGATAGAAGAACAACACATAAAAGCAATGGGCAGTGAATAGAGATACTTAGAACTAGAGGTAGAAGGGTACAGGTTGCAAGTGAGTGGTAGTACGTAGATGGCAAGGTGGTTTGGATGGAACACTGAATAGGACATGAAAGTAAGATCTGAGACTACCTGCTAGATATATAGTA
This sequence comes from Myrmecobius fasciatus, assembly GCA_023553655.1. Taxonomy (NCBI): domain Eukaryota; kingdom Metazoa; phylum Chordata; class Mammalia; order Dasyuromorphia; family Myrmecobiidae; genus Myrmecobius; species Myrmecobius fasciatus. The sequence goes on from JAJPUD010004709.1 coordinate 9,560, forward strand.
GGCTAAGTACAAAATATTTTTCAATTAAAATAAGTGAGTCCTAAAGCAGGAATCTCAAAGGTCACTAGATTAATATTCCCAGGAACTGGGAGCATGTATTGTAGCCATGTCCAGGATGAAGATGACTAAGTCTGGGGTGGGGTTGGAGAGAGGCAAAAAGATATATTTTACCAGTATCTGATCTCTGGTAGCTTGATACTTTCTTTTAAGTGTGGCTTGAATCCGCTATATAAGACTGAAGACCTGGGTTTAGGGTGGTGTAGGCCCTAGTGAAGGACAAGAGCATAAAGAAACTTCAGTAAAATAGAAAATAGGTACAATCTAGTCTCTGTCCTTTTATTTCATCTAATTTGTGTGTAGTGGGTATAGAGAATCTTGAATCAAGCCTTTGAGTCAAATGCATCATTTTGGCGATTTTCTGATTAAGAGAAGATTGCCTGGCATAGTGGGAAGAACATTATTTTGGGGAATCAGGAGGTCAGGATTAAAGTTTTGGTTTTGCTGCTGAGTTAGGAAAGTGATTTCATCTCCCTAGGCCTCAGTTTTCTTATCTATAGAATGAGAAGTTAACTTATCTCCAAAGATTTCTTCTGGCACACTCCCATTCCATAATTTTGTAATTCTGTGAAATCAGCTTAAAGTGAAGCAGTAGTGATTTAGATTTCATATAAGGAGGAATTTATTGAACACGAGGGTAATAGTATTGGAAATAATAACGAAGAAAAATTGTAAAATAGTCTTTCTTGTGGAAACTTTAAATGTAGTAGAACTGTGCCTGATTGGAAAAGGGAAGATTTCACCAAGAGTTAAAAGATGATTCAAGATGATCTTTCAGTAATCTTTCTAGCTCTGGAAATTTTCCTCAAGAATAAAAAATATCCTATTCCCTGGATCTTGCTGTAATTTCCCCCTCTATTAGAAGGGAGCATGGTGCAAACTATCAGAGAATTTGTGGAAGATAAGGCAGGTACGATTTAGGTTATGGCTGCCTTGTGAAGATAGGGGAGAATTGGTACAGATGTCGGAAATTTCCTACTCTCGCTCTTAGCTGTGTCCCTGAGTAAGGGGTCTGGTTATCTTGTCCTCTCAAATCTTTTTCCTTCCTAGATTCTGAGAGGTCTCCCTAGCACCTCCCATCTGCATTTCATTAATCGGGCCCCCGCCTTTTCCGTTCCCACTGCCTTAGCAAAAGGGGCGACTCGTTTCCTTGCTAGATAAATACAGGGTTTGAGATCAACTCTGGACCAGTGACCTCTCTTGCTCAGAATACAGCTTTTCCTGCTGATTTTTGCGCCCCTCACTCAGCATCTGTACTGAGGCAGCCCCTTTGTCTCTGGGATCAGTTCTTCCAAGCTCCCAAGCTTTGCTCAGCCTTTCTCTGAACAGAGCAAGACTGAGTTAGAGCGATGCAGAGTGAGGATGGAGATAGACATGGCTTCTGTTTTCCCGCTTTCACTGTTAGGGCTAGAGTTATAAAGCTTAATTTGCATGAGAATGGAGAGACCCTTTCTGTATCCTTCCTTGGGCCTGGGCTGGAGAGGAAAAGAGAGGCTCCAGTTCTTTTTCCATTAGAGGTGCTGGGTCAAAGGAAAAAGATCACTCTCAGATCCTTCCCACCTCCTACAGATCCAGGGACCTGCTGTGTTGAGAAAGGCTTTGATGGAGCCGGCTTGTGGATCCCTGCTCCGGATTTTCCAGCTGTCCCTGTCCCTTGCTCAGAGCGCAGGATGCTGAGATGGCTCGGTGATGCAGAAGGTATGTGCTTTTTCAGTTCTGGTGCTGATGCTGTATGTGTGGTGAGGTCTCTGTGGCGCAATGGACGAGCGCGCTGGACTTCTAATCCAGAGGTTCCGGGTTCGAGTCCCGGCAGAGATGATCGCCTCCTGGTATTCCTTTTATTTTATGTGCTGTCACGCCAGGATGATAATTATATTTATCTCTCCCTGGAGGGTTTGGGGAGAGAGAAAAAACCTCCTTCCCCCTTTGTTCTCCCCTCCATCTCCATCCTTCCTCTGCTCTCCAGCCTTCCCCCCTCCCCACCAAGATGCATTGTTTGGGGGCTCATTTATAGGCTGCTTGGTCTGCTTGGCACTGCCTTTGAATCCTTTGTCTCAGGTTTGATTTCCAGCTGGGACGATCTCCACCAAGTGATCTTTTCAAATCCCCATGATAACAGACCACCAAGCAGTTTCTAGAGACTCTGGAACCATTGCTGCTCCCTCCTCCTACCTTTGAAAGTGCAGAAGGAAAAAAATGCAGATTGAGAGGCCACTGGAAAAATGTTCAATGATCTCAGTCTTGCTTTTTTTTTTTGTCCAATTTTAGTGGATTCAAGATGGGGAAAGGGCAATTTAGAAGATTATTTTCTCACTCCTTTTGTTAAGGTGTTCTTTTCTGATCTTTGGGGCTCATAATATTCTGTAAAAATTCCACTTCCTTGAAAGAACAAGATGAATATAAATCACTGCATTTTGTATTAGTAGAATAAACCAGAGCAAAATAGTTCATCACTGACTGCAAATTAGCTGAGTGGATTAGCTGAGCTTGCTTCTCAGTAACTAGAGGTATTGGACTAATGCTTATGTACCTTTCCTCAGGAATAAGTTATGATCCTCCTTATTTATAATATAGGTCACAAGAAGCTAATCTTAGAAATGGTTTACCGGGATTTCTCATTTTAAAAAAAGACTGTCTTCACCATTTCACCCATTTTATTCTTCCCTTTTTCTTTTGCTTTCTTTTTCACCTTTCTTAGTGAGTGAGCTGCACTCAGTCATGTTGGGAGTGTGGTCAGATCAGGATATTTCTTCGGTTTCTATTTTGAGATGATTTGGCCCTCTCCCTGCCTTGCATATCACCACTTCCGACCAATTAGGTTGTAAAGGAGTCGATCCCACCAGGAACTGACCTCCACCTTGGTTGAACCCAGGTAATATGAGAAAACACAAGTTCTCCCTTGGCAGCTTGGGGAAAGTCAGCATCACTTCCAGAGAGAGCTCGCATAGGGTGGATTGTGTCAAACAAAGTGTTTATATTGGTGCCATGGGCTTGTATCTCCTGAAGGGTTTCTGTGTGTGTGGATACCATCTAAAAATCATGGCATGGGGTCTGAACCCAGAGGCTGGAATATCTCTGAAAGTTTATTGTGGGGGTCCTTATCTTCAGGGAATTCCCTGTGACTCTAGAAATCAGAACTGAAATGTGTTTCTTGAGTCTCTTTTGGAGTAACAGGATTCCTAGAGCTGTTCCAGAGTGCCTTAGAACTCCCTGTGGGAACTCCATCATGTTCTCTTGAAGCTTTTCTGTGATTTTTCTTTCTTTCTTGAAGTTTTACAAATGTTAATTAACCATTTTCTTTCAGTCCAATTCCACTGTCTATAAGATTTTCGAGTTTCCTTAATCTGTACCAGCAGCATTCTTGGAGCCTGACAAGTCTGTCATACCATTGATTCAGCTCTTCCTTAAGGACACTGCTTCAAGGGAAAAATGATCTGGGTGGGTTTTTTTGAGGGGGGAAAAAGGGGTGAAAAGGGGAAGGGATATGGAGAAATTATATTTGTTAATCAAGTGTGAATTTTTTCCTCCTTGTATCTAAGCATCATGTTCTGTTCCAGCTCTCTCATAAAAATAACTGAATGAAAATGAAAAGACTGTCCTGGATCCCTCCACCCCAAATTGCTGAAGGTCAGAGAGATGTTACCTTCTAATCAGATTCTGGGTAAGCTTACACCTGCTCAAGTACTGAAACAGCCTTTTAAGTCTGAGGAATGGATCAGGGGCAAAATTTGTGCAGGAATTTACTCAGTTGTTGCATTTTATTAATATGCTTCAGTCAACTGCCCAGTTATCTGGGATCCTAGGCCAATCAGGGTTGAAATCCACAGATAATTCTCAAGCCTTATTTTATTCAATAACTTTTTGCCATTTTCTCAGCTTACTTTCTCCCAGAACTTCAAAATGATTGATTTAATCTCTCCTAGTTTCCTGTGGCAATATATGTGGACTAGGTGCTAAAGAGTAATAGAATAATCAAAATGTGGGGAGTAAGAAGAAGAGAGAACCTGGATAATTGGTTCCCAGATCCCTGAGAATTGGTACCTGGTTAGGTTTTATATTGACTTGTTCTGTCTAATTTACTTATTGCCTTAAGGTTTACCAAAAGCTTTCTCTTCCAGCTGTTAGCTGTTTCTACTCTAGAAGTATGCCTAGATGTAACCCACTCTAGGAAGGTAGAGGTTTTTTGTGAGCTTTGCAAAAAAACAAAACAAAACAAAACAAAACCCAACCAAAACCCAAATCTTCTAAACAATTGTTATCCTACTCTGGAATTCTCATAGGGGTTTGACAGAAGATGTAGCAAGAATCTGAAGCAAGGATATGAGACATATTTTCCATTTTGGTTAAAATTCTTCATGCTTCACAGTTAAGTTTCTTTATGTTCTGGCTATAGGTAGGAAGAAAGGCAGGGGGAATGGGGAGAAGATAGTAGATTTTTTTGGACTAGGTGAAAAAGGAGATTCTTTGCCTCAATTGCTATCTGAATGGGTACCTCCCCAATCAGACTGAGACCTATTGAAAAGCTTAGCCTAAAAAGGCTGAGGTCTCCCACTTCACCCAGGGCCATTTCCAGTCATCCTGATCCATATCTGGCCACTGGACCCAGATGGCTCAGGAGGGGAATGTCAGGCAGGTGACCTTGCACAGTCCTCCCTCACTTAAATCCAATTGATTTTCATGTCATGGCATCACCTCTCTGATGTCATGGTCCTCTTAAAGAATAAAGGACAAAAATAAACAACAAAACATGCTTACTGGCATGGCTGGTTTACTTTCTTTGGAAAAAAGTCCTCAGAAACTGAAATGCTCTATCAGCTTTCCATACCAGTCACTGATTCTGGCATCATCTAATCTAGTTAGGAAATTCTCAAGGATTATTCTAAATTCCTCCCACTTCATTTTTTTTTAACTCAGTTGACTCCTTCCCTCTTTTTAATGGAAGGAAAAAAGGTCTTGATGTCCTTTAAAAGTAACCACTATGTACCTTATTGGTTACTGGGAACACATTGGGTGGCAAGCAAGTTTGTCCTGTGCATTACTATCCATTGAAGGCTTTGTACTCTCATTAAAACACACAGAACTCAGAACTTGACAAGATCTTAGAGATCACCCAATCTTCTCCTTTTATTTGAAACAAGATAATATTTATAAAGTACACATAGTAGATAGTTAAACATTGCGTCCCTCTCCCTTCCTCTCTTTCTTCCTTCTTTATTTCTTCCTTTCTTCTTATTCTCCCATTTTCCCACTCTCCCTTCCTTCTATCCTCAAATAGGAAGACAAAGGCTCAGAGAGGGAAGATGATTTACCCAATAAATATTGACTACAAAATAAATTCTTATGGGCCATCAAGAGTGAAATTTTCTGGCTTAAAAATAGCACCTCATTTTCTTTCCTAAACTTTTCCTCTCACCACATTCATACAATCTTGTATTTTAAGTCTTTGATTAGGCAGTAACATTAGAATCCATTGTATAACATTGTATATTGTATAACACTGGCACAGGACCACCCAATATGGTGTGCCCTCATCAGAGAAGGTGTGCTTTATGAGCAAAATAGAATGAATTAGCCCATAAGGAAAAATTAGAGAAGCTACCTCAAATGTTCATATGGACTATTTGTGACTATACCTGTGGCAAAGCATTCTGAGCTTGTAGTAGTCTGAGCAGCCACAGTTGAACACTCTGTAACTCGATTCTAACATCGTGGTGTCATTCTGGTCCTCTTTGAAAACAAAGGACATTAACAATTGTATATGGAGAATGCAGCCCCTTTTATCTTTGCTTCATGGAATTCCTAGTTTCTTTGAAAACACCTTAGGTAACATGAGACCTTTGATGATCGCCTAAGTTCTTAAAGTTCTCTGCCTCTTGAGATTACTTTGTATTGCCCAGTATATACTTTGTACTTAAATGTTTCCATGTTGTATTCTATTCTCCCACCTTGCTCACCCCCACCTCAGTCTCCTTAAAGGCAAGCATTATCTCATTTTTACTTTTGTATTCCTAACCTTCAGCACTGTGCTTTATACATTGTAGGCCCTTAATAAATGATTGTCAAATTAAATTGAATACACCTTTTAAAAAAAGTATTATTTAAATACTTTAGGTCCTGGCAGCTGCTTATCTTGCTTCTCTCTAGTCCCATGTCTGCCTATAGGTTCATAGAGAATGGAATTAAGAAAGGTGCCATGTATCTGCCTAGATGTCTTCCCTTTCAACCCCAAATTCACAAGTCTTATATGCTTAAATCCTAAATTTGGAAACATTCAAGAAGTGGCAGAGGCAGCATGCCATTTATGATTTGCACTCTCATACCACAGGAAGCTCACTAGGACTCCTAACAGCAATGGAGTTACACATTATTTCACTTCCTCCCTTGGAGAGTCCTCAATAATAGTAAAGAGTTGGGAGTCCATTTGTTCTACCATAATCGGATGCAGATGTCACAGATTTTTTTTTTACATAAGGTTTGGATAACTTCTGTGGGACTTATTTGAAAATTAAGCTTCAATAACCTGGGGACATTACCATGGTGGCCATATATTCCTTGGGAAAGTGCCTAAAGAACAGTGGATTTCTGGGAGAGAAGTCAAATGTCTAAGACAGCTCACAGAGTGGTAATGACCAAGTGTTCTTACTTACTATGCTTTTGATCTTGAGACCCATGAATAGCAAATGAAGAAGGAGGACAGATGGCTACTCTGCTGCTCCCTTTGGCTCAGAGCTGTGAACAAGGTTGTTTTCTCAGGCTTTGAGGCAAGGATCACTGAGCAGCCACTTCTCGACAAAGAAAGAGATTCGGGCTTCTTAGACAAGGAGACATTCTGGTTTAGGAAAGGAAGAGAGGAATCCTGGGAGGATTGAATTAGACAAAAGACCAAAGCCTTAGGAAGTTAGTGGAGGCAGGAGGCCAAGACTAGGGTTGCTGGGGCTTTCTTGGCCAGAATTCTTCTAGAAGTACATCAGCTATGGCCCTAGCTCAGCCCCAAGCCCAAGATAGGCACTCCATGGGAAATCACTAAATTAATTAATTCATACATACATGCACACATAACACAAATTAAATATCTACAGTGTTCAGAGTATAGTGTTAAGTGATGAGGGAGATGCAAAGTTTAGTTAAGACAGGCTAGGTGATATATTTTTTTCCCTGCAATCTATCGCCCATGGAAAGGAACAGTATCAGGAATAAGATAAATAGCAGATAATCCCAAATCAGTTTTATTTGTTTTGAGAATTGTTGTGTGATTTCTTCCCCTCCCCTCAGAGATTTCTCTCTCTAATTATGTTTTGCTTAGGCTAATATTGAAATGAGTTTGCATTCCCTGAGTACACACACCCACGGATGGTGCAGAGAGGTGGCCTAGATACATACTTGGCAGCTGAGGGGGTAAATTAACCTGGGATCATACATTTGCTATGGATAATCCAAATGGACTAGTGAGAATCGTTGCAGAAAAGGTAATAGTTTCCTTTGTACTGACTACAGTATATGGAGTTTCCTTGAATAACAGTGAGTGTTAGCTCAAAGTTTACTTCACTTCCTATGACACATTCATATATAAACAATACCCTTCTCAGCCTGCCTTCATTTTACCTCTTAATAATCTGTACTTCCACCCTCATATTATTCCTTATCATAGCAACTCGCTACCAGTTTTATAGCTCTTTATTTCCGAGGTCTCATCCCTTCTTCATAATCCAGTTCAGGAGTTTCTTACCTGGGACTGGATGAACTTGATTTAAAAAAAAGATACCTTGATAACCATATTTCAACATATTTCAATAATTATATTTCATTAGGTTTCTTTTATAATCCTGTGATCTTTATTTTGTGCTTTTAAAAACACTATTCTGAGAAGGGATTGATTCATCAGACAGCCAAAGAAATATATGATTCAGAATCTAAATCATGATATAGCCCCTATCCAAGCCTATATCTGTTATTACTTCTTAGCCCTCTCCTACACTCAGATCTGTCCTTATCACGGCCTGCCCATAACTGTCCCTAGCAGTTATGTCCTACTACATGCAACCATCCATTCAGCAATATCTTCCTCTATTCCTGAATATACTTTCTGCTTAGTCTTATCTTGAACTCTTAGAATGTCACAACCAAAAGCGAATTTATCATCTAGATCCTGGCTTCTTAAATTATGGCTTTCAATGCCATATGGGATCTCATAACTGAATGTGGAAATCATGAAATTATGATTTATTATCAATAAATGTTTGATTTGTATACCTACTTTATATACCTATATACTTAGGGTCACATAAAAACTTCTCAGATGAAAAAGGGTTATGAGTGGAAAAAGTATAAGAAGTCCTAATATCTTCCTTCTAGAGATGAGGACACTGAGGTACATCAAATAGAAGTGATTTGCCCAAAGTAAAAGTTTTACTGTTCTCACTTTAGTCTAGGAATTCTTAATGGTGCTTGTGTGTGTGTATGTGTGTGTGTGAGATGGATCTCTGGCATTCAGGTGAAGTATGTGGACTTCTCAGAATAATGAAACAAAATGCAAAAGATTATTGTTTGAATTGTTGTAAAAACATGAATTTTTTAAAAAGCAAGTTCATGGTCCCCAGATCAAGAACCCTTGTTTTTGCGCAATTCATGACAAGGTGAATTATCTTTTGGTTTATGTTTTCTTCCTTCTCTCACCTGTAATTTCCATTTTGTCATACTCATACTCTACCTCCCCTTTTTAGTCTAACATGGACCATCTCCCAACTCAAGGAGCATTTCTCTACACCCCTTTTTGGGCAGCTAAGTGTCCCAGGGCATAAAGAACAAGGCTTGGAGTCAGGAAGATTCATTCATCTTCCTGAGTTTCAATATGATCTCAAACACTTACTAGTATGCAACCCTGAGCAAGTAACTTATCTCTGCTTCAGTTGTCTCATCTATAAAACGGACAAGAGAAGGAAATGACAAACCATCCCAGGATTTTCTACAAGAAAACTTTCAAATGGCATCATGAAGAATTGGACATGATTGCAACAACTGAGCAACAAAACAAGATTCCCTTTCATTGTCATACTTGGGACTCTGTGCCACCCCTCTAAGATCCAACACTGCACTAATCCAACAACTAAGATCTTAATTTTTCTTTGCATGTTTAGTTCTATTCCATGAACACATTTATCACAGTGTGATATAATGACAAGAATGTTGAATTTGGAGTTAGGAAACTTGGATTTGAATCCTGACTTTGATACCTACTACTTGCTATGTGATTATGGGCACAAGCCATTTAGGCTCTCTGAACCTCAATGTCCTTATTTATAAATAGAGATAATTATACTTGCATTACATACATCATAGAATTGCTATGCAGAAAGTGTTTTGTAAACCTAAGAATGTTATATAAATGAGTTATTTTCTTTAGGGAGATGGTAAGCTGAAACAAAAAGAAAGATGAATAACTAAAAGAATACATTTTAGCCTTGACACTTTATGCTAATAGCAAACCATACTTGTATTGCTAGGACCCCTTGGATTGAAGACCAAAAAAAAAAAAGAAAGAAAGAAAGAAAAGCTCCTCCCGCAACCTCATTTAAGGCTAGTCATTTCGTCATTCTTCACCTGGCTGCACCTCTTTGGACTTCTCCATCATGTACTGTTGCTTTCCCTTCTACCACAGCTTTTCATTTTCATTGGATGGTAAACTCCTTAAGGGCAGGAACTGTCTTTTTTTCTTTTTGGATTTGTATCCCCCTCTCTCAGCATAATGCTTTACATATAGTATAAGGCGTGCAATAACTGGCTGATTGACTAACCTCAGGTTTCTAGACGCTATTTAATGTATCTTGTTTAAATGGCTTTTGTGAAAAGAAAAAAAAAGGTGCTTTATAAGCTCTTTTAAGTGCTTTGGGAATGTGGGTTGTCCTTATGATGACCTCCACATATCTTATCTGCTGTTTCAACAATCTGACTAACTTTCAGTGAGAAATTTTTAACTTTAATGCTTGCTGAGTTCTAGTGACAATGGATAAAAAGATATATACAGGGTAGCCTCTGTCCTAAATTAGTTGACACAATAAACTAATATAGTCCATAGATTCCCACATCTAAATATCCACACAGACTCATACATTTCATGCTTTATTGCTACTTCTCATTTTTCTGATCTTATTTTCCATTCTACCATGTGATAGAGTAGTATGGCATGGAATGGCAAAAAAAGTCTCTTAGAATATGGAGAGTAGAGTTTAGATCTTAACTCAGACATGTCCTAGTATTATCTGAATCTAGGGGAGAGGGAGGAAGGAAATTCACATTTATATAGTGCCTACTCTGTGCCAGATACTGTGCTAAGTCTTTTACAAATATTTCATTTGAACCAAAATACATCTCTGATATATTTATCAGATAACATTGTGTATTATGGCTAAGTCATTTAAACTCTCAAACCCTTAATTTCTTGTATAAAATGAGAATAATATCTGCATTTCTTGACTCTATGGGCTGTGGGGAAAGCATCTTACAAATGTTGAAGCACTATCTATGGAATCTATCTATTTATGTCTTAGAAGAAAGTAATAGTCAAAGAGTGATTTGTGAGAAGTAAGAGGTTATATTCTACCCTCTTCCTAATCCCCTGTGGCGGTTTGGAAGGCTTTCTGAATGAGGAAAATCGAAGGAACAACTTGGCAGAATAGACAAAGAAATCTGGGGAGGGGTAGATTTCTTAACCATCTATTTATCCAAATAAAACCATATTCAATTGCCATTGCCTTGATCTTTCTGGCCAGTAATGGTCTCCATCTCCTTCCTACCCAATCCACCCCCACCTCACCTTGGACCTTTATTTTGTACCTCTCTAAAGCATTTCTCATGCAGTGGTGTTTATGCTTATTTATATAGATATTGTACTTATGGTAGGCAGGACAGATGGGAAGAGGCCTTGGAACTTAGAGCACAGAGGATGGTAGCCAAAAATCAAATGTGCTTTTAAGCTGCATTAAGAGGGGCACGGTGCCCAGAACAAGGAAGGTGGTAGTCCTGTCATACTTTGTCCTCATCTGACCAAACATTCTAACTTGTATTCAATTCTGGGCAGCATATTTCAGGATATTGATAAACTAGAGAATTTAAAGATGAGGGTGATTAGGTTAGTGAGGGCATTAGAGATTGTGCAATATGAAGAATGGTTTATAAAACTGCATATGGATAAGACTTAAAGAGGTCATGACAGCTGTTTTCAAGAACTTGAAGGGATACACTGGGACAGAGGAATCAGACTTATTCTTGGCCCCAGATGAAGTAGGATTAATGGGTGGATGCTGTACAAAATCAAATTTCAGCTTGATATATAGTATAAAATGTTTCCTCAAATTGCTATCAAAAATAACTCTTCCCTTGAAGTTTTTAAGTGGAAAGTGGTGAATTACTTGCATGGGATGTAGCAGAGATTTCCATTCAGGTACAGATCAGATATCTTTGTTTCCTACAGTTGATATCTTTGCTTCCTTCTTACTCTGAGTATCTGTGAGCTCATGAATTTGGTATGATGGAAGTCCTAGGAGTCTGAGTTAAGAAAGGCAAAGATGAAAGAAATCTAATAAAGGCCAAGCACTTTGGACTAGTGATTCAAAGGGACAACCCTCTCCTGGAGTTTAAAGCAATCCATGGTTCTAAAAATGAGGTCTAAACATCTCTACTGGGTGTCCCCAATTTAATCTATAATGTACTGTCAATGTTTGTAGTTCTGCTTTTGTTGCTGTTATTAATTTCTTTGTAAAAGTTGATAAAAATCAGATGTCACTTTCTTATGTTCTGCCAAAGACAGTGCCAGTCTTCCTCTTACATTGGAGGATTGTTTTTACTTTTTAAAACAGTGTGGCTGAGAGGAGTTGGGGCATTTCAAGGAAAAGAAGTACTTGGCTTGGAATCAGTCATTTAATTCATAGGTGGTTGTTGTGTGTCCTTTGTTCCTGAAGATGACATGACTTCAGAGAGGTGATACCAGGACATGCAAATGAATTGAATTTAAGTGATAGAGGGCTGTGCAGAGTCACTAGTCTTACTGTCTCCTCCAGAGTCATTTGCTTCCAGTGGTAAGATATAGATCAGGACAACTGGAGATGGCCCAGGGTGCAGTGGGAGACGTTGGCCTTTTTAAGCTAAGGTCTTCAATAGGTCTCAGTTTCAATAATTAAGGTAATTAAGAATTGAAGTAGAGAATGCCTTCTTTTATCTAATTAAAAAAATTCAGTCTAGAAATACTCAGGGATTTCTGATCAAACAGAAACATTTGCTATTTAAATTCATTCTGACTCAACCAGGATCCAAATAATAAGACTGTCACAAGGAAGGCACCCTATAAAACTTTAAGTGCTATGTACATAGAAATTATGATTTTAGATTTCCTTGAAGGTTTTTCATACTACAGAAAAAGTTCACTAACCCAAACTGTTTTAGTACTTTCTCTTTTCAAGTGAGAATCCCTATTTTATCTGAAAGCTTGTTTCCAATTGCCAAGTCTCTCTTGCATGCATTTCCAAATCCAATCCACCAAGGTTCAAGACATTGATTGATACATTACCAAGAGTAGCTGGGAAGCAAAACAAATACTAGCGTCTGTAGCAAGCCTCCAGAAATCTGAATCTTCCAGAAGGAGGTCATTATAGAAAACCTGATCACATTTTTGTCATGTTCAAGCCTAAAATGCCAGATTTGCTACTCTGACTTTAGACAGATCCTTATTTGTAAAGTGATCTGGCTTCTGAGGTGCTTTTTAGTGCTAAGAGTACCATTCTAAGTTTTTGTTTGGTGTATGTTTATCAAATGGATTGCTGCTCTTTTTGGGCCATCTAATAAGTGGGACTGCCTAAAGGCATTCTTCTGGACTTTCGTACAGAATCTGAAAGATGAAAACTGAAGGATGACTGTAGAGGATGAATAGCTGTTGGAAGCAGGATAAAAGTCTCTATGGGTAACATATCCCTTTGGCATTACAACTTATATAGTGGTTTTCTCACAAAAACTTAGTGATATGTGTCTCTGTTTCTTCATCTATAAAATGTGATACTATAATAGTACCTCCCTCACTGGGTGGTTGTGTGGTTCAAATGAGATAATGTCTGTAAAGTGTTTTGTAAACCTCAAAGTATTATATTAACATCAATTGTTATTATTATTAAACTTAAATAAAGGGTGACTAGGTTGATAAGAGGACTAGACACCATGCAGTATGAGGATTGGATAACAAAACTACATGTGTTTAGCTTGCAGAAGACTCCCTCCCTCTTCTCCATCTCAGAAAAGAAAAATGGTATTTGAAAACTTGAAAATTTTCTGTAATGAAAAATTTTCATTTTATCTTCTGTTCTTTATTGGGTTTTTTTTGGTCACAAAAGTTTTCCTTGTTCATAGATTTGAAAGATAAATTCTTTGCTTCCCTAGTTTGTGATGTTACCTATTATATCTGTAATGTGTCCATTTGGAACTTCTATTGACTATGCTATAATAAATGAAAAATTTTCAAGAAACCTGGGAAGAATTATATGAATTGATACAGAAGAAAATAGAAAAAACTGAGAGGATTATTTATATAATAACAACATTGAGAGAATCAATAACTTTGAAAGATTTAACAGCTCTAAACAAGACAATGAACAACCACACTTCCATAATACTCATGATGAAGGATGCTGCCTACATCCTGACAGAGAGGTGATAGACTCAAGATATAGAATGAGACATATATTTTTGGACATGGCCAAAGGGTAAATTTATTGTGCTTGGCTGCATATTTGTGACAAGGCATCCCCCCCCCTCGCCCCGCTTTTTCTCTTTAATGGGGAGGGGAGAGAAGGTGGAAGGCAGAGAAAATAAATGTTTGTCAATTTAAAAAATTAATTAAAAGAAAACTTATGACGTTGAAAGTGATGTAACTTATCCAAGTCACAGAACTAAGTATTGGAGGGCAGGATCAAGCTGAGATCAGTTGTATCTGATGTCATCAGAAGGGTCCAGTTTTCAGAGAGGGGACAATGTTAGGACTATCAATTTGTTCTCTCTTGAGCTATCTTTCTAATTTTTCTTAGCCTTGATGACCTGTAAAGAGAAAGAGAAAAACATCCATCTAGTGATTATCAAAAGATTAACATATTTTTAATCAGAAGATTGTGTTTCTAATCTGACTCTAATCTTTTATACCTGAAAGGCCTTTGGCAAGACACCTAATATCTCTGGACCTCTCTCTCTCCATCTGTAAAATGATGGAGTTGGATCTCTAAGATTCCTTCCAAATCTAAACCCATAGTTTGAGACACTAGTAGTGCTAAGCCCATGTCTTTCTTTTCTCAGGCTTCTAAGCATCCTTTTCTTTGCCTACTTGAATGTTTAACTATCCTTTTGTTTCTCTTCCCTTAGCCTAGAATAATGTATCCTGCTATTAAGATATGATACACGTTGAGAGAGGTTCCCTTAAAAGTAATAAGGAGATGTGATCAGACAATAGAGGAAGTTTGTAGAACTAATGCGGAGATTCTGAAGAAAGAGTTCTTAATTGAATTATTAAAGTTGAGAGAAAGGAAAGCAGGAACTCATCTGGTCATAAGCATTGGAATGGATCTAACTGTTCTAAGATTTACAGCTGGAAGAATGCTAAATGTCCTGTGGATCAAAGATACAGAGATAGGAAAAAAACCTCAGATGCCATTTTATTTAACTCTCTCACTATAGGAGATGAGAAAACTGAGGCTCAAGGAAGCTCAATCTGTTAGTCAGTTACTGCTTATTAAATACTAAGCACAATGGCAATGTAGAAAGGCAAAGTATATTCTAACAGAGAAGATGACTTGCATAAATTGTGAAACTAGCATATACAGTATAAGTGGAAGGTAGTCTCAGAGGGAGGACTTAGTAGTATATATGTGTGTATAGAGGAGAGGATGGGGAAAATTTCCTGTAGAAAATGGGATTTGTATTGAATCTCAAAGAAGCCAAGAAAGCCAAGCGGGAGAATAATCCAGGTATGGAAAATAGCCAGTGTAAGGGAATGGAATCAAGAGATGGAATATTCCATAAGAAAAAAACAGCAAGAAGGACCATAATGCTGTATTATGGGTGAAAATGTAAAAAGAATGAAAAGATAGCATGGACTCAGGTTGTAAAGGAATTAAAAACTAAGTAGAGAATTCTGTTAGATCTTGGAGGTAATAGAGAACCACTGAGGCTTCTTAATGGGTTAGGTAAATACAACATTAACAAACTTACATTTTAGGAAAATTGCTTTGCCATTGGTGGGACAGATAGATTAAAGGAAGGCCAGACTTAAAAGTAGGGAAGCTATTGAAATTATTAGGAGGAGGGCAGCTAGATGGTGCAGTGGATAGAGCACCAGCCCTGAAGTCAGAAGCTCCTGAGTTCAAATCTGTTCTGAGACACTTAACACTTCCTAGTTGTGTGACTCTGGGCAAGTCACTTAACCCCAATTGCCTCAGGAGGAAAAATTTATTAGCAGGGTATTGAAATGGTCTAGATGAAAGGTAATGTGGACCTATACCAGGAAGTCAGTGTGAATGGAGAGAAAACATATGCTAGATTTGCTCAAAAGGAAGTCTTGGCAACAGATTGGATATGTAGGGAGAGTGCAAATAAGGAGTCAAGTATGATACTGAGGGTGCAAGGGAAGATGGTGGTGCCCTCAACGGTAATTGGAAAGATGTGAAGAAGGGAAGGTTTTAGGGGAAAAGATAAGTTCTATTTTGGATATGTTGTTTGAGATGTCTAAGGAATATCTAGTTTGAGTTACCAAAGAGGTGAATGGTAAATTATAACTTCAACTAAGGAAAGAGGGTAGGGTTGAATATTTAATTCTAAGAATTTAGAGACAAGGCTATTAGATTTAGCAGAAAGGTAACTTTTAAGTAGAGAAAGCAATTTCAGTTGTAGTTTTTATTAAATTAGTTTATGTTTCTTATTCAGTGCATGAAAATTTCTAAAATGAAATCATACTAGAGATTTCTGCAGTAGGATTATAGGGAGTTTTTGTTAACTTTTAGTTATTAACTAGAAACCCAGATTGCAGAATGTTTATTATTGAATGGGAGGAAAGGAAGTAGAGGAAGATAATATAGATAGCTTCCTCAAATAGTTTAGTTATAAAGAAGATAAAAGATATAGGATAACTGTGGAATTAAATGAAGGGTGTTTTTTGTTTTTTTATTGACCGGTACTATGGGATTAAATAGAGAGAGATTTAAAGTTAGGGACAGACTGGGATTCTCTAGAAGTTGAGAGGGTGAGGTAAAGGGAAATGCCATGGGAGGCATGAGAAAGGATGAAAAGTTTTAGCCTAGATGATATGGTGAAAAGCATAGTGAAATGATTGGTAAAACTTAAAAGGAATTGCTATAGTGAGTGCCCACATGAGATCATCTAAAATGAATTTGCAATATGAGTAATTTTTATGTTTCCATGATTTTCAGAAGCATATGAATAAAAGCAAAGGGGGAACACAGTGGGAATCCTCCAAGGTTTAGGTTTGGTAAGGCATTACCATTAATAAAGCAAAAGACAAAGGATTTACATGTTAAGGATAGTAAAGAGTTGTACTGATTCATCATGGGGCAAAAATAGGAAAGGGAGAAGTGCATAGCCAAGGAAGAAATGATGGCTTGAGATAGAATTGAAGGGTAGAGGGATTAGAGATCAGAGTGAAATGAAAATCAGGGTTGGAAGTCACAAGGCAGGGGGAGAGATTAAATGAAAAAAATTATGACCAGATAAAGGAATTTTGGAGTTCATGAATATGTAAATAGCTAGATAGCCAACTGAAGACTATCACTATATGTGTATAATTAAAACAGAAAAGTCATGAAATTGAGCATATTAAGAGATTGGCATCTTTCTATCTATCTATCTATCTATCTATATGTATCATATATCTATTTATTTATCCCCTAGTTATCAGGGTAAATAAAGTAGGGAAATTAACCATGAGCTAGATAACTAGCTTTAACTAAGGGAAGAAAGAAAATATTCTGAGGGTTGGTAAATAACTATAACTAGAATCATGATTTGGTGATAAATTTGAATTGCAGAGATGGAAAGGTTACCAAGGGGGAAAAGGGGAAAAGGGGAAAGGGGAAAAGTCTGGAAATGGCATTGGGAATCGAGAGGATTTATGATTCCTTTCTCATGACTAATGAGTCAGGGAATATGAGTGAAAGTATAACTAGAAAATATAGCCAGGGATGCAACATCCACATGAGAGAGGCAGGTCTTAGAAAATGGATAGAGGGAGAAAGAAAAGTTTAAGATGAAAACTAGTTCAAAGCTATGAAATGTATTCCAGAGAGCACAGCAGAAATAATAGACAGTTGGAATGGAACTTAGTGGGGCTAGGTTGAGGGATATGGGTATTAGGAAAGGGGTTGGTGGGGTTAGTAAAAGAGGTTTATACAACAACCAGAAATTCAAAATTACTGGACTTGGGGAGAATGTGAGGGAGTGAGGGAATGTTAACCAATGAAGAATGAGTTCAAGCAAGAATCATAACTGGAGAGGGACTTGTTGAAGGAGGGAGAAGATTGTATTGTTTAATGTCCTCCCTTGAGGTCCCACATTGTAGCAAGTGATGATGTCTTATCCTGTGAGAGGCTTAGGAAGGTGACCTCACAATAGGCAGGAGTAGAAGTTATGATATCGGTTGTCTGATCAAGAACTGGTAACTTAAAGTAGATTTGATTTTGGATTGTCTTCCTGGGCCCTGGAGAAGCTAGAAGTGATAATTGACATAGGACTTCTGGGAAATTTCTGAATCAAAGAGTCAAGAAATAAATGACATGGATAGGGGCTGAAATAGGTTTCCCTGGGAAAGATCCTGTCAAAGTGATTATCTCAAGGTTACACAAGTCATAAGTGTCAGAGGCAGGACCTGAACCCAGGTTTTCTATATTGTCAGTGCTCTTATCATTGTAATATGATACTTCCCAAACTATCATTCTACAAATAAGGAAAACAGGAGCCAGAGAAATCAAACCACTTGCCTGAAGGTCATAACAAGTAGTTATGTACAGTAACAGAGTTGGGATTTGGACCCAGGTTTTCTCACTTCTGATCCTATATTATTTCCCTGAGTGTCCAGAGTGCTTATGTATCTTATTAATGTTCATAGAGGTTCATAGCTTAGTGTCTTTTTTTTTTTTTTTGGTGAGGCAATTGGGGTTAAGTGACTTGTCCAGAGTCACACAGTTAGGAAGTGTTAAGTGTCTGAGGTCAAATTTGAACTTAGATCCTCCTGACTTCAGCTCATTGTCTTTAAATAGAAGAATAAGGACATACAGGAAGAACTTTCTCTCTCTCAGACAGAGAGAGAAAGAGGTGGGGTGGGAGGGAAGGGAAGAAGGGGAAGGAGTAGGGGAGGAGGAAGTAGAAGGGAAAGGGGAAGAGAAGGGAGGGAGAAAGAGAAGAGAAAGGAAGTGGAGGGGAAGGGGAAGGAGAGGAAGAAGCAGAAGGGGAAAGGATAAGGGAAATGAGGGAAGGAGAAGAGAAAGGAGAAAGATTGATTATATCACCACCCACAACCTCTTTCAAGTGTGGACAGAATTCACCAATAGTCTCTATCTTACAATAGTAGGATGGGGGAAAACATTCCTAAGTCATTGCTTGGAACAGGACACCATCTGCTGGATAGATTACCTAATGACACCAGTTTAATTTTTTCCAAAGCAAATACATTTCTTACCCTGTTGAAAGTGTATGTCCTCCCAAATAGCTCCTACCTGGATGCAACTATGAGTTACAGATTTCAGCTGCATTTTATCCCCAAAACTGTTATACTCAAAGCAGGTGAGCCGAAGTTTGTCTCCTTTTTTACTCTTTATTTTGGCCCATTTGCCAAATGCCACTACTTGAATTTTTCCTGTATTGTCCTTCACTTCAAAGAACGTACAATTCTCTTTCTCAGTTTTCTGCAAAAGAAAATCAACATTCCGTCTTGCTTAATAATATTTTTGTAATATGGCCATCGCACTGGGGGGAGGAAACTTGAAGGTGAATGTGTATTTACTTGAAAGGATACAAACTGCATACAGATTGATATTAGGTATAGAAAGTAAATATAGAATTCAGTTTTGTCTAGATTAAAATACACTTTAGAAATGCTTAGTTTCAAATTCTTCTGCTTAATCATCCAAGTCCATCTCTCACCCCCCCCAAAAAAATAAACAAACAAACAAACAAAAAAAAACCCCTCTCTTTTCCTGTTAGCCTTCTCAGGCTTTTTTTTCTAGTTCCCTGACATTTTCCCAAGTCTTCTGGTCACAGGTTATCAATATGTGACAAAATAAAAAATACAGGTCCTATCCTGAGTCAAGCAGAATATCATTCTAAATCACTAAGTTTTTGACTCAGCAAAGTCTTTCTAACAAGTACTTTAATAATCACTCCATACTGTTTTGTTCAATTACAAATATTTAATATCTTGTACAAGCCACTTAAACTTTTTGAGCTTTAGTTTCTTCATTTGTAAAATGACAATAAATAGTCCCAATTGTTATGAGCATCAAATGAAATAATGTTTGTTAGATAGCTAAAATTAATTAAAAGCCCTTTAATTAATTAAAGGGATGCACCAGGTGTAGTGCGCATTGGAAGTCACAGCCTAATACAGGAAACAATATGCAAACATTTATGTGGAAACAAGATATGGACAAGATAAATTGGAGATGATCAACAGAAGGAAGGCACTGGTATTAAGGGGGATTTGAGAAAGGCTTCTTGGGGAAGGAGGAATTTTAGTTGAACTCTAAAGGACCAGTATAGAGAGTAAGTAAAGAAGAGGAGGGAGAAAGTCCAGGCACTAATGTGATAGGAAAATTAAGAGGATAGGAGATAATGAGTTCAGCTTTGCATATGTTGGTTTTAAGATGTCTATGGAACATCCACTTTGAGATGTCAGTAGGCAGTTGGAAATATGAGACTGGAAGTTAAAGAAAGGCTGCAAAGCATTTTGTAATCTTTTATAGCAGAGACTTCATACATGTGGGACCCACAGTACTCTCGGTTTAGCTTGAACCAGATTAAATGTCACTGGGAAATATTTAACAAAAGAAATAAAAATACAATAGAATATAGATAATGTTAAT
This sequence comes from Myrmecobius fasciatus, assembly GCA_023553655.1. Lineage (NCBI taxonomy): Eukaryota > Metazoa > Chordata > Mammalia > Dasyuromorphia > Myrmecobiidae > Myrmecobius > Myrmecobius fasciatus. The sequence continues at coordinate 29,731 of JAJPUD010004709.1, forward strand.
ATATGATTATCCAAATTGGTATGATCCAAGTCAAGTATTTTTATGTGTGGCTTAGTAACACCTATTTCTATTTGAGTTTGATACCATTGTTTTAAAGCACTACATAAGTGTTAATCACTATTGTTATTATTAATAGTAATTATAGTTAACTCTGCTAAGTGACAGAAGGAGTTTACCATCTACTAGGGGATTGGAACACATACATAGATAGCCATAATGCAAAATATAAAATACTTCTATATTATTCATTCACTCACTCTCCCCTACATAATCTCTAATTCTCTTCCTGTATTGGAGGGTTTTTTAAAACTATCTGGGTCATGTGTACATCATGTACACATCATCAATGTAATCATTTTAGTTGTTTGCTTAATCCATCAACCATCAGTATTTAACAATATCTGTATGAGTATAGCTATTTTACACACAAAGTTAGCATATTGTCTGAAGAGGTATCCCAGAAGACAAACACAATTGAGTATGGGTAAGTATATTTGTGTGTGTGTGTGTGTGTGTGTGTGTGTGTAAATTTTCTTTATTATACCAGTATTTAAGAAAAAGAAATTTAAAAATTAAACTACTTCAAAAGTAACATGGGGTGCTCCTGTAAGTAGTGGATAAGAGATTACCAGTAGATGAGATAGGAGTAGAATAGATACTTTTTGAGGTCCCTTCTAAATTTAAGATATTGTGATTCTATGACAGTTGGAAGTTGTTGGAGGTCAGCAGCATACAAGAGATGGACTTGGGTGTGAAGACCAATCCAATAATTAGTCATGTGATTTTGAGAATGTTTTATACTTTTTCTGTTTGTCTTTCTGTATTTACTGTCTGCAAGATACAAGGCTTACATTAAATGATATATATATATATATTTACAAAAATAAAGACAGAAAAGGAAAATTAAAAAACAAAACAAAACAAAACATCATCATGTGCCCAGCAGAATATCAGGAAAGATTCAAAATATATAACAAAAAATTTCCATTTCAAGAAAACATAACAGAAGAAATTATATTCTTGAATATCTATCTTTTCTTTCCTTCCTTGCAGATTATTCTTTTGTTCTCTGCTGCATGTACACTTTTTATTTTATTCATTTTTCCCTCTTTCACTTCACCCCTGCTTCTCCCAAGTAGGCTACAGTTAAGCATAGATATGTTTATAGATACATATATACATGTATGTATATATACACATGTATACACACATTTTAAACCCACCCACAGACCCACCTACATATATATATATATATACACACATAGACCTACACTCATGCATACCCGGTTATACTCAGATACATATACACACAAACACACACATACATATATACATATATATCATTGACATATAATGTAGATTTCTCTCTTGTTTAAATCTTTCAGTTTGACTTTGTTTGAGATCAATGATAACTAGACCTACATTTTTTTTCTAATTCTACTCCTGATCCTTGTTATAATGGTTCTGTATATCTCTTATTTCCTATCCGTGCTAACTCTTCTGTTGGATTAAATGATTTATAAGGTCCTTACTTATCCAGTTCCTAACCAATTTAAAGGTCTTCTATTAACTAAGTCCAGGGAGGCCACAACTTTATATAGGTTTAGAACTATTGATGATTTACCCAGCTAACTATTGAATCTAGTCTGATTCTGGGAAAGAGCCTTTTATCTGTTTCTTGTCCTAGCTCTTATAGCTAGTACATACAAAGAGATATTGCCTTAGAGATCATTATTCAAAGTGAAATGAAAATCATTTGATATTGATAAGGCTGGGCACACATTTGTAAAAATCATCCAAAATGTTGAGCTTAGTGAGTGAAAGTTGAGCGTATTTATTTCTTTGCCAGCTAGATCACAGTGGGTGAAAATGTTTTTTCTCAGATCACAAAATTATGAGGTTTCCCAAAGTATTTCTTTTGTAATAATTTGTATAGAAATTTCTCCGGATAGAAGAGATGCTGCACATTTATCTTGCTCATCCTTTTATATAATTTAGCCAAAACTGGCCTTCTCTGTTCCTCATATATAATGCTCTCTCTTCCCTCTACCTGCTTCTCTGCTGATTGTTTCTCATGCCAGGAATAAAGTTCTTCCTCATTTCTGCCTTATAAGATACAACTCATGTACTATCTTCTAAATGAAAAGTTTCCTGATTCCTTTAAGTGCCAGTATCCTCTCTCCCAAACTACCTTTCATTTTATTTACTTTATAATTTTTTGAGTATTTATTTTCTTTATGCATTCTATATGCATTAATACTTAAGTCCCTCAGTGTAAGCTCCTGGTTAAAAGTAATTGTTTCACTTGTTACATTTGTATTCCAGCATCCAATATAATACCTGGTAACATAGCAGGCATTCAATAAACATTTGCTGTTTCATCAGTTGATTGATCTCCATCTTTGATCCTAAACTATCTTAAGCAGACCACTAGTCTGTCCTTCAAGGTTTGCAGGGTCTGCCACCAAAGGTTTACATAGGAATATGGGCTGACTATAATGGTATATCCAATCCATGTTTTATGTGTACTTATATTGGGACCACCATGACATGCATTTTTTAAGGAGTCTTGTGTTTTGGCTTGAAGTTTATAGAACATTTTTTCCCTCTCTCTACAAAGCAGTGTGAACTTACCTTATTGATCTCATAGACACCATCCACAAAACTTCCTGGTTTTAGTTTTTTAAGCATTTGGATCTTTGTGGCTTTAGCTGCTTTTCTGATGATGTTTTGGGGGACTTTGATTTCTTTGTCAGTATTCATATCTTGTACCTTGGAACATTTATTTATTTCTAGGAAACCTCTGCTCCAATAAGCTTTTGAGATTTCAATGACCTTATTTTTCTCAAATTGTTCCTTGAAATTCATGTTGAGAACCTTTACCCGGATAAATTCATGCTCATTTGCCACAGTGGCATGAAACATCTCTTTTTTCCCTTGTTGGGTATCATACTCAAATGTCTTCTTAACTTTGAGCACCTTTACTACCATGGGCATTGTCTGAAGACCATTTTCTCTTTCAGCTTCTGGTTTTGTTTTCTGATTAGGGTGAAAGAAATCAGAGTAAAAACATGACCAGTCAAATAAGATTAGAGGAAGAGGTCTCAGTCACTTTGTTAAATATTAAGAAACCAGTATCCATAGAACATGAGATAATTGGAATGGGATTATGTGAAACAGGAAAGATTAGGGGATCAGAATTATTTACCCTCAATGCCAAGGTTGCTAGATGTGTGTGTGTGTGTGTGTGTGTGATAAATATGACATCACTGCCAAGTAGATGTCACAATCACTTGGAAATATGGATAGATCATGCTGTATAGTTTAGTATTCTCTTTAATCCTGAGTATGGAGGACAGAAAAAAAAGTTTGCCTTCACTTATCCTCATCCCATCACTTCTCTTCATTGAGACTTGCTTCTATGTGAAAAATCATGTTCATTGAAAGAAACAAGAGACAAGTCATCAACTGATGACAGAAATGACAAGAGGGGCTGAGGTTGCCTGTTTTTCTCCATCTTGTCTCATTGAAAATGACATGTCCTTTGGAGTAGAATGGACTTAATTTTGCACTTTAAGGATCTGTGATTTCCTTGGTGTAAGCATTCTCATTGCTAACACAGATCACAATTTCTGTGTTTCAGTAGATAGTCTTAGAAAAGTTCTATGGAAGAAAAAAATGTTATCATCTGGCAATGAACTTTTCTGAGCTGAATAGGCAATTCTTTGGATAATAGATAATAATCCTTTGCTGGATCTGTGCTCCAAGATTTCCTTCTAGAAAGAACCTACTAGAGTAACCAATTTGATGTCAGAAGAACCCATGTTCAAATTCCTTTATTTCCTAGTTGTGTGGACATGGGTAAGTAATTTAACCTTTGTGAGCCTCAGTTTCTTATCTGTAAAATGGATTAATAATATCTTTAGAATTTTTCCTATGAAGTTATGAAAATTCAATGAGACAATGTAAGTCAATCACTTGAACTTTAAATTGCTATATAAATGTCCATCACTATTAATGCAGCTCTTTGAGATTTGTAAAGGGTTTTATATTCATTATATTGTTTGAGAACTTGGTGTGGTATTGTTGGATGTATTGGACATGGACAAAGCAGCTCCTATAGGGTGGCTGATTGATTATTGAATATCTAGAGAGTCATAGTATTACCTTATCTACTATGAGGACCTCATCAAGAACTGAAATAGCTACCCACCTTTATAAAATTTAAAAGAAAATGACAAAACCCCAAAACCTGTATAGGAAATACAATATAAACAAATCTGCCTTTCAGAGCTATCTCTAGGACATTGTACATTGAAATTATTGACCCAGAAGATCAGGATTTGATCCTTTTCTCTCTCCCAGTACTTCAAAGATTTGAGCAGTTTTGCAGGGAAGCAGCAGGTCAGATAAAACAATGACAATTCTTCCACTCTTTTGTGCTGAGAAAAGACTAAGGCTCCCATGGGTGCAACCATTTCACAGTAAGGTTCTGTCATTCAGGAGTTGTCTAATATGGGCTCCAAGACAGCTGTTTTCCTTTCAGAAAAATAAAGGTAAGCTTGCACCCCCTTCAGAGGCAGACCATCAAATAGAATGAGAAAGTAGGAATAACTCTGGCTCCCTCTTTAGCTCATAAAAGACACTTGATTCTTTCTCTGAATTTTGCCTTTGATTTGCCTTTTCTTCTAGTGTTAACTATCTGTTTTAACCTAGACCTGAAATAGATCTCTTGTCCTCTAGATAATTTGCTTATCTGAGTCCTTCAACCCATTGATTATTTTATAAGAACAAGTCCTTTGTGGAGGGCTGGAGGATGAACTACTAAACTCCCAAAGCTTTCCTTTATAAGAGGGCTGGACCTGGACTTTCCCAACTAACTTTCCTTCTGCAACTCAGCTTGTTTTGAATTTCTAGGGAAAGGGAAGACTGAGACCATACTCCCTTGGTTCCTCCCCCTCTCCTCTCACTCCTCATCCCCTTAGTTCTAGCTTCCTTTTTCTGCCGTCTTCCCCCTTTAGAATCTAAGTTCCTTGAGGGCAGAATTTGTCTTTTTCTTAATTGTTTTCCCAGCACTTGCATCTGGCCTATGATAAGTGCTTAAGTTATGTCTATTGAGTTAAATTAAATTTTCTCCAACCTTTCATACTGTTTCATCTCTGCTAATTTGATATTAGCCTTTAATCATTCCTCTAGTACAATAATGCAATTTTAGTAAAGCATTGAACAAGTTCTTTTATACTGTTCTCATGGAGAAGATAGAGATAAAGGCAAAAATTTCCTAATAAAAGTTATCCTTATGTGGGAAACAGCTGTCTCAATGAATTCTTTTTCATTAGAGGACTTTAAACAAAATTCGTGTTTTTCCCACAGGCAGGGATCCCAGATTTAGGTCATTTAGATAAGTCCCCATTATTTACAAATGAGGAACCTGAGGCCCATTTAGGGAATTTATTCAGGTCTTAAGACTTGAGATAAGGATTGGGCAAGATGGCCTCTAAGATCCCTTCCATCTCTGAACATCTTGTTGTTTTTGTGAAGTTACAATGATTTCGAGACACAGGGAGAGGGAACAAGTATTTATTAAGTGGCTATTATGTTCCAGGTTATATTGTGCTAAATATTTTACAATTTTTCCTCTTCAATTCAATTAAATTCAACAGATATTTTAAGTATCTACCATGGGCAAAGCATTGTGTTATAATTTTAAACCTTTGCCCAGAAATTCAAATAATTTTATTTATCAAATATTATCCCTTTAACCAATTATTCACTTTCCAAATTTGTATGTCCTCTGAAATCCTTACTCTTGAAGCTGAGTAGGGAGGAATTAATCAAAAGTACAAAGATCAATTCCTTCCAACTACACCTTCGCTTGGCAGCATTGATGACAGCAACACTTATACTGCTAAGGTCTAAAGTTTCTTGACCAGACTGAATCTCATTTGGAGATATACAGATTTTTTCAGTTGATTGGTCATTTCAGATATGCCTGACTCTTCATGACCCCATTTGAGGTTTTCTTGGCAAAGATACTGGAGTGGTTTGCCATTTCCTTTTCTAGATCATTTTACAGATGAGAAAACTGAGGCAAGAAAGGTTAAATAAATTGTCTAGGGCCATACAGATAGTAAATGCCTGAGGTGATATTCTTGACTCTGGGCTTGATGCACTATTCATTGTGCTACCTTATAGCCACCCATATATATATATATATACATTAATGCACTCATATTTTATGTGTATGTTTATATATGCAGATACATACACGCATCTCTACACACACAAATCTATACATATGTAAATCTGTATTGCACACATATATATATATATATTTATGTTTATGATGTTCATGTGCATTCATGCATGCCTGTATATGTGTGATTGTACACTGTGATTCCTATGCTTTTTTGGGCTTCATACCATCTTTAAGATTGTCCTCACTGTATTATAGTAAAAAAATAGGCAAATTAAAAGAAAGGATTGGTTCACATATGTTGTATGTAAATTGAAGAGGCCTTTGAAAACATAAACCTGTTTAAGAATACTTGTTTGCAATGGATGAGATGATCTCTTGAAGTTTCAGTAAAGTGTTATGAAAGGGAGGTGGATATAAATAAAATGTAGGAAGTTCAAGCCTTGGTTAAGGATGGATTGTTGAGATGAGCTATATATGATGGGAAATGGAAAGTGATTCAATCTCTGCTTCATTTTTGTGCCACTCGGAAATAGATTCTCACTAAGGGGAAAAAAACTTCAAATATTTATTATACCTGGAGGGATTCTTGGGATATCTTCCTCTTTTCAATCTCTGGTCCCTCTTCAGTTGGTACTTTTGTTTTCTGGAAAAAAATAGTTTGTTGTGACTGGTGGTGTTGTGGTATGGGATGACCCTAAAATCTTAGACTTAGACTTGGAAGACATCTTAGAGGCCATCAAGTCCAATTATAGTCATTGAGGAAAGAGAGATGGTCAGGATGCCAGAAAATGATTGCCCATAGATCATCAGTTTAAGAGGTCATATAGTCCATCTCTCTGATTTCAGGGGGTTGCAATAAAGGAAACATAATCATTAGTGAAAAGGAGCTTTGGAGTTGATGAATGATAGAATTAGTAATTCTGCTAATACCCCATCATCTCTTCCTCTTCTCCCCTCAATATCCTTGTTTCTCAATCCTCGTATTGTTTTTTATGTCCATATTGAGAGGTTAATAAAGAAAAAACCCACTGTTTATTAATTAGAGAAATATAAATTAAAATAACTCTTAAGTTCTACCTCATGCCTATCATATTGGCTAAATGATAGGAAAAGATAATGATAAATATTGGAAGTGATGTAGGAAAACTGGAACACTAATGCATTGTTGCAGAAGTTGTGAACTGATCCAGTTATTTTGAAGAACAGTTTTGGAACTATGCTCAAAGGGTTATAAAATTGTGTATATTCTCCCTCTGATCCAGCAGAGCCACTACACACTACAGTAGATGCATATTTGAAAGAGATCATATAAAAAGGAAAAGGATTCATGTGTGCAAAATATTTGTAGTGGTTCTTTTTGTGGCAAGTAATTAGAAATTGAGTGAATGCCCATCAACTGCAGAATGGCTGAATTAGTTGTAATATATGATGTAAAGGAATACTATTGTTCTCTAAGAAATGATGAGTAGGCTGATTTCAGAAAAGCCTAGAAAGTCTTACATGAACTAATGCTGAGGGAAGTGAGAAGAACCACGAGAACATTATACACAGTAACAGCAAGATGATGTGATGATCAGCTTATGATAGACTCTCAGCTCTTTTCAACTATGAAGTCATCCAAGACAATTCCAATAAATTTGGGATGGAAAATGCCATCCACATCCAGAGAAAGAACTATGGAGATGGAATGCTGATCAAAAGCATAGTATTTTTTTATGTTTTTTTTTTCCTTTTGTTTTTTATTTTTTCACAACATGATTAATATGGAATGTGTAATGTATAATCTATATCAGACTAGTTGCTGCCTTGGTAAGAGAGAAAGTAAGAGAGGGAGGGGGGGAAATTTGAAATACAAAATCTTACAAAAAGGAATGTTGAAAACTATCTTTACATGTAATTAGAAAAAATACTATCAAGTGAAAAAAAAAAGAACCTAGTGTGGACAGTGAAAAAAGAATCATAGCAGAAATGACTGCCTTGTCTATTGATTGAAGATCTCCTTATGGTCTAATATCCTACCTACCTTAGCAACTTGGTTCTTCTTTGACTCATTGGTGGATTTCAGATTGTTTTTCTTGGTCAGCTGAAGTTTACCAATGTTATTGTTGCTGTTAGGAGCTGGTTCTTTCATCTGGGTCTGATTGTCTCTTGTCACTGGTTTCCTCTCTTTTTCCTTAATGTATTTCTTCTCAACTGGTTTGAGGAAAATGATAGGTTAATTGAAAGGAATCCTTCTTGGGTGGGTGAAGAATTTTTAAAATCTCTTTCTTTCAAAAATAATTTTTCTTCCTTAGTGCTTTCTAGCTACAGAGTGGTCTATAAGCAGTATTTCATTTGATTCCATTTATGCCTTTCATAAAAGTGAAAATTGCTTAGATTTGTTATTTCATGAATTATTTCAGACTTTACTCTAAGTCTGGTTAATTATTTAGGATTTAGAGAACAAGTTTATAATTACCTTATCTACATCTTTCATTGTTTCATGGTCTTTGACCATATCTTTCAGATTTCCTCAATCAAGAATGAGGAGCCCTGATTGATTTCAGTCTATCTTCAAATATAAAGATCTATTTGATCATTTCTTTTATACCTAAGATAATTTATAGTAAGAAAAAGTGAAAAAAAACTTAATAAAGTATGGGTATTTAGGTGATGTAATAGATAAAACAACAGGTATGGAGTCAAAAAGACCTGAGTGCAAATCCAACATTAGATTTATTTTCTGTGTGACCCTGGGCAAATAACTTAAACCTGTTTGCTTCATTTTCTCATCTGTAAAATGAACTAGAGAAGGAAATGGTAAACCACTTCTAGTATCTTAGCAAATTAAACCCCAAATGGGACCACAAAGAGTCAGACATAGCTGAAAACAACTGAACAACAACAAAATGCACAGAAAATTGTATGAGTCTAAAGATCTCTATGACATTGACCAAGTAATCTTTATTTAATAATTGAAAAAATTTGGCTCAATCTTTAAGGTCTCTTATAGAGATGATTTTGTCACCTCTTTAAGGACCTCTAGTCTGGCTGTGTTCTGTGAGATTTGGTAACCAGAACAATATGCAGTGTTGTGATAGCATGACCTTATGGAAGGAGACTATCTGTTTAGTGATATCAGGGATGATTCAGGGATTTAGATAAAAAGAAAGGGAATCATGAACTCCAATTTCCAGGATTTGGTGATAAAGGTTCATTTTTTAAAAATTTTATGCTAGAGATGGGATAGTAGTGACTGCATATTATTATATGCATATATATGCATATAATGCATATATATGCATAATATAATATATATTAATATAGTAATCAATTGACATATTAAGCGACCTGCCCAAGGTATATAGCTAATAGGTATCAGAAGCTGGATTTGAACTTCTGATTCTAAATCCAGTGCTCTATCTATTATACCACCTCATTGCTAATCACAATGGCAGTTAGTCAAGGAGGTCATGTGGGAGGAGGGTCTTTGCTTAGCTGATCACTCTTTAGATCTATCCATTTCCCACTTTTAGCTATATTTTATATCAGATGCATTAGGAGTTACACTTCTTGACTGTTGAAGTCTGTCTCCTCAGATTCTTTTGCTACTTAGAGTGTAAAGAGTATACTACTTACCATTTGTCTAGAATTTGCATTTATAGGCTAGTTTCTCGCAAAGATAATTTCCCACATTCAAAAATCAGAGATAACACTCCTAGAAGAGGCTGATATGTGGCCTATTGTGTTAGTTTTATAATTAAGAAGAGTTCAATTCAAATCCTCCTCCCTATACTTCCTATGTCTGACCCTTTACATGTTACTTAACTTTTCTCAACCTCAGTTTCTTCATCTATAAAATGGGGATAGATAATAATAGCACCTACCTCTCAGAGTTGTTGTAAGAGATGAGATCATATATGTAAAGTATCAACTTTAAAGTTCTATATAAGTGCTAGTTATGATAATTCATTAAATATTATATAGCTAAATACTATTTTATATTGTGTATTACATTAGCATAATTCCACAATTGTTACATAATAAATATCACATAGTAACGTACATTACATAATATAATAGTATCTATAATTGTGTGCTATAATTATTTAAAGCAATCATATAATATAAAATACGCAATATAATGCACAATTGTATTAATATCATCATCACCTTCATCATCATCATGGGACTAGAAGGAACTTAATGTGGGTTATTTTTGAATTTGATACATATTAGCACTACTTGAGAGCTTCACGGAACTTGGGAAAGTCAGGATATGGGCTTATTAGAGTAAAGAGTGCATCAACCTTTTATTTCATTCCTAACTGATTCTCTCTAACCTTGCCAATTCTTTTTTTTTTTTTTGCCAGCGCTATTGTGGAATGAGTCAAAAGACTTATATTTGAGTCTGCCACTGCTGTTTACTTGCAGTTTACTTAAAGCAAGTCATTTTCTACATACAGTCCTGTGGGGGCCAGACTAAGTAACTTCTAATATTCAATTCAGATCTAGCACTCTGGAATATTTGGATTTTCTTAGGTTCTGAGAAGAGTATGCCAGACTCTCAGGATGCTCCCATCTCCTAGGCTGCTGTGGGTAGTTACTGCCATCTTGTGGCCATGTGTGAGATCTTGACCCTTCTAGTGAGGATTTGGCAACTGCTGAGGCTTCAGAAAAAAAGAATCATTGAATACTGGAATGGAAAGAAATTTTAAAGAGTCATCAAGCACTGATCTTACATCTTGTAAATGAGTGGGGAAAACTCGATCATGATCTTAGTAAATAACACAAAGGGGAATCAGAAGCAGATCTTCTGACGTTCAGTCCAATATTCTTTCAATAGAACGATGCTGCCTCTTTGTTGGAAGAACAGTAGCATTTGAAATGAATTACCTTGGACTTTTTCTTTTTGAAGGTTCTGAACAATTTCATTCAGATTCATTATCTTATATATTGTAATGATCCGATTCAGAGCAGAGTGAGCACCAAACTTTGCTTTCATAGTTTCAGCTATGCCAGTTCTATTGGCTTTTCCTTCCATCCTGGAGATAAAACCTTTATTTTTGAGATGGTATTTACATGTATTAAACTCTTCATCATCCAGTTCTTCCAATTTGTCTAGCAAAATTTCCCCCAATTTACACATCATCTTGTTAGATGGATTCACTCTGTAAGAGATCACAAAACATACAGGGTCATATCATCAAACTTTCTTATTTCCATTTAAGCATCCCACAGGACTCCCTCTTTTACCCTCTCAGTTAAGGAGAGCTCCTCATAATTCATGAAAAAAATAAAGACAATTTTCAGAGTACTCTCTCTCTCTTTTCATATCACTCAGATACCTTTCATGCAATACCTTCTTTTAAGTCTCTGATGATGAGGTAACCCCTATCTTTGACAAGACCAATCTCTCTACGTGAATCCTTGATTCAATCCCCTCTTAAAGTCTTTGGCAGATTGTCCTGCCAGACAATTTCCTCCCTCTCCTCCCCTTCTTTCCTTTCTCTGTGCTCCCCTCCCCTTCCTTTTCCTCTCTGTCTCTTCAATCTGTCCCCCTTCTTCATAGTGTTTACAAGTACAATTATGTCTCCTCCAAACTTGAAAATAACCTCATTTGATCATACATCCCTCCTAGCTATCCAATATCCAATATCTTTCCTGTCTTTCAGCTAAACTTGAGAAGTCTACGTACACAATGTGCCTACAATTCCATTCTTATTCTCTTATCAGTCCTCTGTAATATGGTTGTTGACCTCATTAGTCAACTGAAAATATTATTTTCAAATTTCCTAAAGTGTTGTTATTCACTAAGTCCAGTGAACTTTTGTCAATTATGATCACTTTTGATTTTTTTGCAGCATGTGACACTCTAAATCACCTAATCCTCATGTTCTCATGACACTGTTCTCACCTGGTTCTCATTTATCTAACTGATTCTTCTCAATTTCTTCCTCTTGTTTTTCTTCTGAGTTAACATTTATTTATTGTGAATGCTCTTTAAAGATCTGCTTGGAACCTTCATACCTTTCACTCTATATTACTTCATTTTGTGAGCTCATTAGATCTCATGGGTTCAATTATCATTTCTATGAAGATAATGCCTGGGTTTAGACATCCAGCCCCACTCTTTCTACTCAGTTTCAATCCCATAGCATCAGCTGCCTTTTGGACATCTTGAACTACATGTCTCTTAGGAATCTCAGATTCAACATGTCCAACACAGAAATATTTATCTTTATCCTAAATATTTCCCTCTGTCAAACTTTTTTTTATTATTATAGAATATGCCATCTTCTTTATTACCCAAGTTCTCGACTTCAGTGTTATCCCTAGTAGCTATGTCTTACTCCATGTGCCCAAATTATTGTCCAATTTTATTTCCTTTTTCCTCACTCATTTATTTTTAATACACTTTGCTTTATGAATCATGTTGGAAGACAACAATCAGAACAAAAGGGAAAAGTCATGGGAGAGAAAAAAAGCAGAAAAAAAGTGAATATAGCATGTTTTAGATTGATTGCAAATCAATCTTCACAGTTATTTTTTTGGATGCAGAAAGAATTTTCTATCAAAGTCTGTTGGGATTTCCTTGGATCACTGAACCACTGAGAAGAACCAAGCTTTTCATAGTTGATCATCATACATTCTTGCTGTAACTGTGCACAATGTATTCCTTGTTCTGCTTGTTTCACTCAGCATCAGTTCATGTAAATCTTTCCAGGCCTTTCTAAAATCAGCTTGTTCATCTTTTTCATAGAACAATAATATTCCATTACCTTCATATACCACAGCTGGATGGGCATCTACTCCTTTTCCAAATTCTTTGCTACTACAAAAAGAGCTGCTACAAAAATTTTTCCACATGTGGGTTCTTTCCCTTCCTTTATGATTTCCTTGGGATATAGAGCCAATAATAGTACTATTGGGTCAATGGGCATGCAGAGTTTTATAACCTTTTGGTTATAGTTCCAAATTGCTCTCCAGAATGGTTGGATCATTTCATAACTCCACCAACAATGCATTAGTATCCCAGTTTTCTCACATCCCCTCCAACATTTATCATTATCTTTTCCCGTCATCTTCGCCAATCTGAGAGGGATGACTGGTATCTCAGAATTGTTTTAATTTGCATTTCTCTAATCAATAGTGATTTAGAGCATTTTTTCACATAATTATAGAGTCATCTGAAAATTGTCTGTTCATATCCTTTGGCCATTTATCAATTGGGGAATAACTTGTGTTCTTATAAATTTGATATAGTACTTTATATATTTTAGAAATGAGGCCTTTATCAGAAACATTGGGTATAAATTTCCTCTCCCCCCAGCTTTGTACTTCCCTTTTAATCTTGTTTCTGCTGGTTTTGTTTGTGCAAAACCTTTGAAACTTAATGTAACTAAAGTTGTCCATTTTGTATTTCATAATGTTCTCTAGTTTTTCTTTGGTCATAAATTCCTCTCTTCTCCAAAGATCTGATAGGTAAATCATTTCTTGCTCTCCTAATTTGTTTATGGTTTCACTCTTTATACCCAAATTATGTATCCATTTTGAGCTTATTTTGTTATGGGGTGTGAGATGTAAGTCTATGCCAAGTTTCTGACATTATTTTCTAGTTTTCCCAGCAATTTTTGTCAAAGAGTGTGTTCTTATCCCAGAAGCTAGAGTTTGGGGATTTATCAAATACTAGATTACTATAGGCCTTGATTACTGTACCATGTGTATCTAACCTATTCCATTGATCCACTACTCTATTTCTTAGTCAGTATCAAATGGTTTTGATGATAGTTTTGGGTCTGGTACTGCTAAGCTATCATCCTTTGTATTTTTTTTTCTTTAATTCTCTTCATATTCTTGATCTTTTGTTCTTCCAGATGAATTTTATTTTTTTTCTAGTTCTATAAAATATTTTTTGGCAGTTTGATTGGTATGGTGCTGAAGAAGTAGAACAATTTAGGTAGAATTGTCTACTAGACCTACCCATGAGCAATTGCTATTTTTCCAATTGTTTAGATCTGACTTTATTTTTGTTAGAAGTGGTTTTTAATTGTGTTCTTATAGTTCCTGGGTTTATCCTAATCTTATTATTTCTACTTTCACACCTTGTCTGGTATATTTCCTTTTTTCACTCAAATATCTACCATTCTGATTCAGGCCCTTATCTCTTGACCCATTGCAATAGCCTTTCAAATAAAATAGTATGATCTGTGGAGAAGAAAGGAATTTGTGGCCAAAGAAACGCTATCAAACTCTTCTTACCCTTTGAACCAGCAATGTTTCTACTGGGCTTATATCAAAGAAATCATAAAGGAGGGAATGGGGCCCACATGCGCAAAAATGTTTGTGGCAGCTCTTTTTGTAGTGTCAAGAAACTGGAAACTGAGTGGATTCCATCAATTGGAGAATGGCTGAATAAGTTGTGGTTTATGAATGTTATGGAATATTATTGTTCTTTAAGAAATAATCAGCACAATGATTTCAGAGAGTCCTGGAGAGACTTACATGAATGGATGCTAAGTGAAATGAGCAGAATCAGGAGATCATTGTACATGGCAACAAGATTATATGATGATCAGTTCTGTTGGATGTGGCTCTTTTCAGCAGTGAGATGATCGAGGTCAGTTCCAATGATCTTGTGTTGAAGACAGCCATCTACACCCAAAGAGAGGACTGTGGGAACTGAGTGTGTATCACAACATAGCATTTCACTCTTTTTGTTATTTGCTTGCATTTTGTTTTCTTTCTCACTTTTTTTCCTTTTTGATGATTTTTCTTGTGCAGCAAGATAATTGTATAATATGTATACATGTGTTGCATTTAACATATATTTTAACATGTTTAACATATGGGTTACTTGCCATCTTGGGAAGGGGAGAAGGGGGAGAAATTTTGGAACACAAGGTTTTGCAAGGGTCAATGTTGAAAAATTATCCATGCATATGTATTGAAAATAAAAAGTTTTAATAAAAAATCAAATAGTAAGAAACAGAGATTTGTGGTTTCATAAAGAATTTTTTTCTGTTTGTATAGGAAATAGTTTGGTGGTTAAGTTTAGAGCAAAAATAAAATTAAAAAGAAATATGAGTTTAATTCTGAAAAGATTAGCAAAATGCTTTGCTAATAATTCATGTACCACTTTTTAAGTCAAAAATTATATTTTTCAAAATATGACTATAGATAGATTTGATTTCTTTTTGTGCAAACTCTCTGTTCATATCCTTGGGGATGGGATACTCAATTGGGGAATGGGTCTTATTTTTATAAATTTGATTCAGTTCCCTATATATTTCAAAAATCAGGCCTTTATTAGAGAAATGCACTGTAAATATTTTTTTATTACTTCATTGTCTATGGTTTTTATTGTTCAGTCATTTTTATATTATTTGAATTTTTGTGATACTATTTTGAAATTTTCTTGGCAAAGATACTGAAATTATTTGCTATTTCCTTCTCTAATTGTCTATGGTATCTTTTAGCAGAAGGTAGTTTCACTGATTATCTCTTTTAATTATATATATTATTGCTTTTATTTTGTCTGAGAGCATAATTGTTATTGTTGACTTTTAAAATTCAGCTAAAGCAAAGTGGATTCTATTACATCCTTTTTAACATCTGTATATCTCTTTTAAGTATATTTCTTTTTTCTTTTTTTTTTAAATTAAAGCTCTTTATTTGAAAAACATATGCATGGGTAATTTTTCAACACTGACCCTTGCAAAGCCTTCTGTTACAACTTTTTCCCTCCTTTCCCCCATCCCCTCCCCTAGATGGCAGATAGTCCAATCCATGTTAATTATGTTAAAATACATGACAAATGGAATATATATATATATATAATCATGCTGTACAAGAAAAATTAGATCTATAAGAAAAAAAAAAAACCTGAGAAGGAAAACAAAATGCAAGCAAACATCAACAGAGAGCGTGAAAATGCTATGTTGTGGACCATACTCAGATCCCTGGGAAGAAGTGAAAGAACATGGAACTCAAAATTTAAAAGAATTTTAGAAATTGTTTTTACATATTATTGGGAAAAACAAAATGTTAAATATATTTTGAATAAAAAAGTGAGTGGGTAGAACAAATCATAGAAAGAATAATTTCATCAAAGAGAATGAGAATGAGACAGTATATAAAACTTATGGGAGGCAGCTAAACCCACTTCTTAGGGGAAATTTCATATCTCTAAATGCTTACATGAATAAAATAGAGAAAGAGCATATCAAATTGGGAATATAGCTAATTTTTTTAAAAAGAAGAACAAATTAAAAATCCTCAATTAAATACCAAGTTAGAAATTCTGAAAATCAAAGGTGAGATTAATAAAATAAGAAAACTACTAAACTAATAAAATAAAATTAAGTTGGTTTTATGGAAAAAAGCCCAACAAACAGATAAATCTTTGTTTAATTTAATTAGAAAAAAAAAAGAAAACCAAATTGCCAGTGCCAAAAATGAATAGGATAAACTCACCACCAATGAAGAGGAAAAGCAATAATTAAAATCCATTTTGTCTAACTGTATGCCAATAAATCTGACAATCTAATTGAAATGGATGAATATTAAAACAAATATAAACTTCTCAGATTAACAGAAAAGCAAATAAAAATAATTGACCCTATTTTAGAAAAAAAATTTGAACAAGCCATCAATAACTTCCCAAGGACATTTCTCCAGGGCCAGATGGATTGACAAGTGTATTTTCCCAAACATTTAAGGAACAATTAATTCCAATGCTATGTAAACTATTTGGAAAAATAGGCCAAGAAAGAGTCCTGTCAATTATTTTTAAAGACACAAATATAGTGCTAATACCTAAACTAAGAAGAGCTAAGAAAGCTAAGAAAGAAAATTACAGGCTTATTTCCCTAATGAGTATTGATACAAAAAATTTAAATAAATTGCCATCAAAGAGATTACAGAAATTTATTATCAGAATAACACATTATGAATCATGGGATTTATACCAAGAATACAGGACTGGTTCCTATCAATATAATTTACTATATAAAAACTATCAGAAATCATATGATTATCTCAATAGATGCAGAAAAATCTTCTAAGAAAATACAGCAGGGGCAGACGGGTGGCACAGTGGATAGGGCATCAGCCCTGAAGTCAAAAGGACTTGAGTTCAAACCTGGCCTCTAATACTTAACACTTCCTAGCTATGTGACCCTAGGCAAGTCACTTTTTTTTTATTTTTTATTTTTTTTATTTTTTTAAGCTTTTTATTTGTATAACATATGTATGGGTAGTTCCCCAACCTTGATCTTTACAAAGCTTTCCAATACAAATTTTACCCCCAGTCCCCTCCCCTCCCCTAGATGGCAGGAAGTCCACTACATGTTAATAATGTTGAAATGCTTGAGAAGTTATGCAAGAAAAATCCTATCTACAAGAAAAAAAGAATCAGAGAAAGGCAACACAATGCAAGCAAATGTCAATAGAGATCATGAAAATGTTACGTTGTGGTCCATATTTCATGTCCCTCTTTCTGGGTGTATATGGTTTTCTTCAGTGAACAACTGGAACTGGTTTGAGACAATTCTTTATTGCAGAGATCCATGTCCATCAGAATTGATCATCATGTAATACTGTTGTTGCTGTGCATGATGATCTCCTGGTTCTGCTCGTTTCACTCAGCATCAGTTCATGCAAGTCTCTCCAGGCCTCTCTGAAATCGTCCTGCTGGTCGTTTCTTACAGAACAATAATATTCCATAACATTCATATACCATAATTTATTCAGCCACTCTCCAATTGATGGGCATCCCTTCAGTTTCCAGTTTCTAGCCACTACAAAAAGGGCTTAGGCAAGTCACTTAACCCCAATTGCCTTAGCAAAAAAAAAAAGAAAGAAAATACAATACCCATTCTTATTTTAAACACCAGAAACATAGGAATAAATAGTTTTCTTTAAAATGATACATATTATCCATATATAATCATCAACAAGCATTATATGTAATAGCGTAAGTTAGAAGAATTCCCAATAAGATCAGGAGTTCAACAAGAATGCCCATTTTACCATTATTATCCAATATTGTACTAGAAATGGCTTTAGGAATAAGAAAAGAAAAAGAAATTGAAGAAATTATAAAAGGCAAAGAGGAAACAGAACTATTATTCTTTGCAGATAATATGGTGGGATACTTAGAAAATACTAGAAAATCAAGTAAAGAGCTACTTGAAATGATTAACAAATTTGGCAAAGTTGCAGGATACAAAATAAACACACATGAATGATCAGCATTTCTTTATATTATTAATGAAGACCCCAGGAAAGTGATAGGAAGAGAAATTTCATTTCAAATAATTGTAAACAGTATAAAATATTTGGCAATCTATCTGCTAAGGGATACTAGGAACTATATGAACATAATTACAAAACACTTCACATAAATAAAGTTGGATATAAATAATTAGGAAAAATACCAATTGCTCTTATGTAGGCTATGCTAACATAATAAAACTTAATTTGTTTGTTCATTGCCATACCTATTAAACTACCAAAAAGTATTTTATAGAATTAGAGAAAATAACAAAATTTATCTCAAAGAACAAAAGGTTAAGAATATCAAGAGAAGTAATGAAAAAAAAATGCAAAGGAAGGGGGTCCAGACATACTATATCTAAAACTATATTTTAAAATAGCAATCATGAAAATTATTTAGAAATTTTAAGAATTAGAGAGGTAGATCAGTAAAATAGATCAGGTACATAAGACATTAGCAGTAAATGATGATAATCTGATAAATCCAAAGACTCCAGCTTCTGGCATAATCTTTTTGACAAAAAGTGCAAGGAATACTAGAAAACAGTATGACAGAAACTGGGAATAGATTAGCTTCTTACACCATATACTAAGATAAGGTCAAAATGGGTACATGAGTTAGATACAAAGTGTGCTACCATAAGCAAGTTAGGAGAGCACAAAATAGTTTACTTGTCTATCTATGGAGAAAGAAAGAATTTATGATTAAATAAGAGATAGAGAACATTGTAAAATGCAAAATGGATAATTTTGATTATATTAAATTGAATTTTTTTCCCCACAAACAAAGCAAATGCAATCAAGATTAAAAGGGATGCAGAAAGCTGGGAAATGTTCTTACTGCCAGTGTATCTGATAAAGGCCTAATTTCTAAAATAAAAAGCTAAGTCAAATTTTTAAAATGAAAGCTATTTCCCAATTGATAAATAGTCAAAGAATACAAACAGGCAGTTTTTAGATGAAGAAATTAAAGCTATCTCTAGTCATATAAAATGCTTTAAATTACTATTGATTAGAGAAATGCAAATTAGAACATCTCTGAGGTACCACCTTAAAGTTATCAGATTGGCTAATATGACAAATGGGAAATGCTTAATGTTGAAGAAGATGTGAGAAAAGTTGGATGCTAATGAATTGATAGTGGCATTGTGAACTGATCTAACTATTCTGAAGAGCAATTTGGAACTATAAAGTTGAGGATTGGCTGAACAAGTTGTGTAAATGAATGTAATGAAATACTATTGTCATATGAGAAATGATGAACAGGTGAATTTCAGAAAACTCTGGAAAGATTTGATTGATGCTGAGTGAAATAAGCAAAACACTGCACATAGTAATAGCAATATTATGTGCTAATCAACTTTAATAAATTTAGCCATTCTCAGCAATACAATGCTCAAAGACAATTCCAATAGATTTATATTGGAAAATGTTGATCATGTCCAGAAAAATATGTTGTGGGAATACAAATCAAAGTATACTGTTTTCACTTCTTTGTTTGCTTTTTTCTTTTTCATAGTTTTTCCCTTTTATTTTGATTCTTCTTTTTTCTTAATATGATTAATGTGAAACTATATTTAATATAATTGTACATGAATGACCTATATCAGATATTCTGTCTTGGGAAGAGGAAGGGAAGGGAATAATGGAGAAAAAAATTGAAGGTCAAAAATCTTAGAAAAGTAAATGTTTAAAACTATCTTCACATATAATTGGAAAAAATAAAATAGTACTACTAGGTAGAAAAAAAATAAAATAAAGCCATAAATAAATTTGAAGCTGATGGGAACATATATGCTATTACATGAATTTGCTTTGACTCCACTATCATGCTCCCATTCCAGATCTCTTCTTCCCATCTTCTTATTTTCAGTCTCTTTTTATGTGCCATCTTCTCCTGTTAGACTAAAAGTTCCCTGAGACAAGGATCATCTTTCCTTTTTCTTATTTGTATCCCTGTTGCATAGTACATTGCCTAGTATACAGTAGGCAATTAATATTTATTATATGTAACTGCAGGGTTCTACATCCAAGATTCTGTTATGGACTCCTGTTGGGGACTTGCAACAAGACTGTTCCCTGTTTGAAGATGACAAATTTTCCCCTTGTAAATAGTAATAAAGTTTTATTAACTGCTGTCTAGGTACAGTTTTGTTGTTCTTCATCCAAATTGTCTTGCATTACAGTTATCTTCCTATACCATTTGTTTAATCTTTCCTCAGTTGATGGATCCTTCCTCAGTATACATTTCTTTGCCACTGCAAAATAAGATGCTGTAAATATTTTTGGACATGTGGGTTTTTTCTCTTTATCTGATCTCTTTGGTGTGATAGCTTATTCATGTGCTGTAAATATACCAACTGCCAAAACATAGTGAGATGTTTGCTAAAATAATTGATATTCACATGGGAACATTTTCTATTTTGAAAGGTGACACCCCAAAATAATGTGTATAATGTGGTTTATTTCAGGAAGACAATTTAAATCCTACTGTGGTCCTGTGCACCCTCAAATACTTTATTTTCTTTCCTAAATAGAACTAAGTATGACTTCTACGAGGGAAATCAAACATTATATTTATTACTTGTACATGGATAACATCAGCCTGTATAGCTTCACCCCCCCAAAAAAAAAGCCTAAAATATCTCCTTCATTTCACTGGATATCTTCCAATATCAAATTGTCACCTGAACTCAATTAATAGAAAAATCTTTTGTTCATGTGAAAGAAGACAAAGATGAAAATTTTGAGATTTAGTCCTGGAGTCACACTGAACTAATAGAGGAATGTGATATTTAGAAACTCTGGTCCCCTCTAGGCAAGGCCCATCAAATAGAAAGCCAACAAGAAAAATGATTTAGCTGCATATGTTGGAAGACTTACTGGTATCCTGATATAGAAACTTAATATTTAATACCTGTGCCAAGTATTCTTAGGTTAGGTTCCCTGGACTTTTAAAATTATTTTGATAACTGTATCTCAATAAAACTTTTCTTCTTTATCTTATATAATTTTATGAATTTAAAAATATTTTTAGAAGAAATCCATAGGTTTCATCAAACTGTTGAAGTGTTATCTCTCTCTCTCTCTCTCTCTCTCTCTCTCTCTCATACACACACACATGCACACACATTTTACAATCCTTTATCTGAATAATACCCATTTTTACATATACATTTAAAACTAAAAATGGACAACAATGCAGTTGGACAAGTGTCATGACTGTTGTCATATGATGAGACACATTCATTAAGGCAGCTGTTTAAAGGATGATACTTCACAAAAATGTAGAAATATGTCTGATAGAAACAAATACATGATTAATAGGCCACAGACTCACAAAAATCATTTGAAATGAGCAGGTATCACTTCAGTAAGTAATAATAAAAACTGACAATAAATGCACAAACTGGGTTTGTGGAATGTAAATGAAAGTAATTTTCCTCCCAAAGGAACTTATGAAACATGGGGGTCCAATAGTGGAATCAAAATGCTCTTTCTAGACAACATCCATATGAGCTCAATCTTATAAAATGTCAATCAAAAAGCAGTTTGGAGGGAGATGCTAGGAAAAAACTATAGGTATAAAGATTTATTTGTTGTAATGGAAGGACTTATGATGGCAATTTATCTCCAGAAAATATAGAAGGGTTCAGAAATCTAGAATTAGTGATCAGTGCAGAATATGCTAGGAATTAGTAGAAACTGTAACATATATAGGCCACTGACATTTAGTAGCTACCAAATATCTAACAACATATGAAATTATACATTAGAAGCTTGATATCTATCATGTACTAACATAATAAATTGTCATACTATAACTACAAACCTCAAAATATCCTAATAAACTACATTGGTATTGAAACAGAATCTTAAATTGAATTATTATTCACAATTTCCCAAATAGAATATTGATTCTTTATAATTAAAGAAAAGCATTTTAATGTATCACAATGATCAGGCTACACAGAATGAAAAACTTCAAAATATATAGACCTAATGGAGAAAGTCCAAATTATGCTGGAACAATCTAAATCAGGATAAATGTCATTCTATTTGCTACTGGAATTGTCCTAACTATGATTTCTATGCTAACATAAAAATTGTCACAATATATCATGCACTATGAGCAGGTGGGATTTACAACAGAAATACAGGGTTGGTTTAATATTAGGAAAATTATCAATATAATATATAATATCAATATATCAATAACAAAAGCAACAAAATCATATGACTTTCTCAATAGATGAAAAGTTTTTGACAAATTATATTTCTATTAAAAAGATTAAAAAACTTAGGAATAAATGGAGCTTTTCTTAAAATAATAGGTAGTATATGTCTAAAGACCAAAACAAACATTTTCTGTATTGGGACTAAACTTGAAGTTTCCCCAGTAAAATAAGGGGTGAAGCAAGGATTCCATTATCACTACTATTATTAAACATTGCACTAGAAATACTAATTATAACAATAAAGCCAGAAAAAGAAATTGAAGGAACAAAAATAAGTAATGAGGAAACAAAATTATCACTTATTACAGATAATAGAATAGCATCATTAGAGAATCCTAGATAATAAATTAAAAACTACTTGAAACAATTAACTTTAGCAAAGTTGTAGAATATAAAATAAGCCCGCATAAATCATCAGTGCTTCTCTATTTTATCAATAAAACACAGCAGCAAGAGATAGAAAGAGAAATTCCACTTAAAATAACTGAAGACAATATAAAATACTTGGGAGTCTTCCTGTAACGACAAACTAAGGAACCACATGAGCACAATTACAAAACACTTTTCACTCAAATATAGATCTAAACAATTGTAGAACTATTAAGTGTTTATGTGTAAGCAGAATCAATATAATAAACGACAATTCTACCTAAGTTAACTTACGTATTTGGTGCCATCAAACTACCAAAGAATTATTTTATATAGATTGAAAAATAACAACCAAATTTATCTGTAAGAACAAAAAGTCGAGTGTCAATGGAATGATCCAATTTTACTTCCCATGATTCTCTCTATCTCTTGTTGGTATTAAGTTCTCCCCTTATCCATGTTCCCCTAATTTGTTTATGATATCTCCCTTTATGTCTAGCATGTACCCATTTTGATTTATCTTTGCTTACAGTGTGAAGTATTGATCTATCTCTACTTTCTGCCAAACTGGAGGGAAAAAAGATTATGAATCTCAAGGATTCAAAAGTAGGAATGGAAAAAGCCTAATAGTACCAGATCTCAAACTATACTCTAAAGCAATAATCAAAAAAATTTGGTACTGGATTAACAATAGAAAAGTCCATCAGTAGAACATTTTTTTTAATTTTTTAATTTTTTAAATTTTATTAATACTTTTTATTTGCAAAACATATGTATGGGTAATTCCTAAACATTAACCCTTACAAAGCTTTCTGTTACAAATTTTTCCCCCCTACTCCCCACCCCTTCCCTAGATGGTAGGATATCCACTACATGATAATTATGTTAGAATACTTAAGAAATCGAATATATGTATAGTTATTGCATCATTTTTTTATGCAGGAGAAATCATATCTACAAGAAAGAATAATCTGATAAAGGAAATACAATGCAAGCAAACCTCAATAGAGAACATAAAAATGTTATGTTGTGGTCCACATTTCACATCCCTCTCTCTGGGTGTATATGTCTCTCTTCACCGAACAATTGGAACTGGTTTGAAGCATTTCATTGTTGAAGAGAGTTATGTCCCTTAGAACTGATCCTCATATAGTATTGTTGTTGCCGTGAATAATGATCTCTTGGTTCTGCTCACTTCACTGAGCATTAGTTCATGCAAGTCTCTCCAGGCCTCTCTGAAATCGTCCTGCTGGTTGTTTCTTACAGAACAATAATATTCCATAACATTCATATACCATAATTTATTCAGCCACTCTCCAATTGATGGGCATCCATTCAGTTTCCAGTTTCTAGCCACTACAAAAAGGGCTGCCACAAACATTCTTGCACATGTGGGGCCCTTTCCTTCTCTTATGATTTCTTTGGGGTATAAGCCCAATAGAAACACTGCTGGGTCAAAGGGTATGCATAGTTTGATAACTTTTTGAGCATAGCTCCAAATTGCTCTCCAGAATGGCTGGATCCGTTCCATCAGTGGAACATTTTTAAAGAAGTAAAACCTAGAAGCAAACAAATAAAGTAATATACTATTTGATAAGCTAAGAATACCAACTACTAGGATAACAACCTTCTTTTTGACAAAAACTTCTGGGAAAACTGTAATATAAGGTGATAGAATTTAATTTAATTTAATTTTTAGCATTTTATTTTTCCAAATACATGCAAAAGTAGTTTTCAACATCCACCTTTGCAAAACCTTATGTTATAAATTTTTCTCCCTCTCTCCTACCTTTACCTCCTCCCCAAGATAACAGGCAATCCAATTTAGGTTAAATATGTGCAATTCTTCTAAATATAAGAAATTAATTTTATACTACTCTTTATACCATATAGTGCAAAAATCTCCAAGTAACTATATTACAAATATAAAAGATAATATAAAAAAATAGAGGGCAAAGGAAGGAGATAACTGTGGCTAAGGGGAAATTCTTTCCTAAATTGGAGCAAATTTGCATTTAAAAAATGTGTATTAGAACAGAACTAATTAGAAACTTACTAACTGTATGACCCTGGTCAAGTCACTGTTTATAATAAATTATGTATGCATACTTATGGTAATGTATGATAAAACAGATGAATAATGTGCAGTATTGGCATATTTATGACATTACTTTTTTTTAGTTTTCCTTACATATGATCTTGATTTAAGATTTTACATAGTATATTTCAAATCTCCAAAATTTTCTATTTAATTATTAATGGCTAACTCACAGATGATCAAAACCATGAATATTGAGAGATGACTGCATATTGATTAGTGACCTCCATTTCTATTTGACATTGATACCACTGATATAAAGAATGCTAAATTTGGAAAAACAGAACCAGGTCAAAGTCATGACTGTCACTTTGCTTTCCTTGAGACCATGGAAATGTCAATTGACTTCTCTAAGTTTTAATTTTTTTTTCATATGTAAAAGAAGAAGGTTGAACCAGATGACCTACTACTAAGCTTGCTTTAATCCTGTGTCTAGAATCCTTTTTTTGTATTTAGTGATTTCAATTATATCTGACTCTATGTGACTCCATTTGAGGTTTTCTTGGCAAAGATCCTAACTAGAGTGGTTTGCCATTTCCTTCTCTAGCTCATTTTACAGATGGGGAAACTAAGGCAAATAGAGGTAGATGACTTGATCCAGGATAGTAAGTTTCTGAGTCTAGATTTGAACTTATGAAGATGAGTCTACCTCACTGCAGACCCAGCACTAGCCTCAGCATTTCATCACTTAACTGCTCATATTTATTATCCTATATTCTCACAATTGCAAAGTAATGGAACCAGGTCTTAGACCCAAATCTTTTCATCCTCAAACCAATACTTCTTCCATTATACTATCCCATTTCTTCTTCTCATACCTAGTCCATGGTATTGTTGTAAAAATACTTTATAACTTGTAAAGCACTAAAGAAATATGCGACATTGTTATTCTACTTTGTATCTCCCTCTTTTGGTGTCAAGTCAAGTCAGCAATCATTTGTTAAATTCCTATTATATATGAGGTATGTTAAGTGCTGAGGATGTGGAAAAAAAGGCAAAAAAAATAGTCCCTGTCCTCAAGGAGCTTGCAGTCTAATGGGGAAAAAGAATTATGTTGTTTGATAAGATAAATCTGAAATAATCAACAGAGGAAAGGCACTAGCATTATGGTAGATCATGTCTTTTTTTAGAAGGGGAAATTTTTGTTGGAACTCAAAGAAAGTCTGGGAAGCCAAGAAGAAAATATGAATAAAGAGAGTGTTTCAGAAAAGGCAGATAGCCAATAAAAATGCTCAGTCAGGAGATGAAGTATTGTGTGAAAGGAATAGCAAGGAAGCCAAGGTTAATGAATCTAAGTATATATTGGAGGAATTAGGTATAAGAAAACTGAAAAGGTAAGAGGATTGAGGGTGTAAAGAGTTTTAAACTACAAACAGGCTTTTATGAGAGAAGGGAAAAGGAAGAGAGAGAGAGGGAGGGTGGAGGAAGGGAGAGAAGGAGAGGAAAGGGAATGAAGGAGAGGGAAGAGAAGGAGGAAAGATAAAGAGAGGAAGGAGGGAGGGACAGAGAGGGTTGGAGAGAGAGAGAGGCAGAAAGACAGAGAGACAGATGGAGACAGACAGATACACAGAGAGAGACAGACAGAGACAGAGATAAAGATATATAGATAGATAGAGAGAGAGATTCAGAAACAGAGAAAGAGAAAGAAGGTAAAAATGGCACATAAAAGTTCTATGCTTCATGAATAAAAGAATGGTGGTACTTTGGATAGTAATAAAAAAATGATGCAAATCAGTATACATAGCCAGTTTTTGATAAATGTTTGTTGAATGAATACATATGTTAAGATTATTAGACACTGAAATCAGTAAAGGTATGAAATATCTTTTTTTTTTATAAGATCTTTAAAACAAAGACAAATTTAAGTATTTTAACCTAATTAACATGTATTAGACTTCCTGCCATCTAGGGGAGGGGGTGGGGGGAAGGCGGGAAAAATTTGTAACAGAAGGCTTTGCAAGGATCAATGATGAAAAATTACCCATGCATATGTTTTGCAAATAAAAAGCTTTAATAAAAAAACAAAGACAAATTTACATTACTTATGCAATTATACATTTTTTTTGAGTTTCTATTATGTGCACTGGGAGGGAGATATCCCCAAAATGTATAAGAAATAATAATTTCTATCAAGGAGAGGATTTTTGGAGATACAGATTCACCATCCTGAAGAAAAGCTATTTTTTGGTAGAGAGGAGAGGGAAAATATGAAATTAGATCATGGAAATACCATAAAATTGATTCATCACTGAAAGGACTTTTGAGAAATTATCTTCTTCCTCTCTTACCTCAAAGTAGGGCTGCAATGCTTGAGCTGGGCCAAACCAATAAGGATCTTTGTTATGATTTCAAGCATCTCTGAAAGAATGACTGCTGAAGTTCACTCCATGACTCTTTACTGATACGTGGAATTAAGAGGATATGGGTTCTAGTAACTACTAGAAAGACTATCCTAGGTAAGTCATTTTCTTTCTCTGGACCTCAGTTTTGTTATCTATTAAAAAGATTTATAAAGTTTGTGCCAGCAGCATTATAGGGCCGTTGTAATTGTAAATTACAGAATGAAAATTGTTGCTATCATTTTCATCTAGAAACTGAGACCAGGGGGCAGGGCAGAGGATATGAAGGAAGAAGGTGGTAGCAATATTTAATTCACCAGGAATACAGAAAAGAGGAATTCTTATCCCACAGCCAAGCTATTGTATAGTGTGGAATTATTTACTCAAAGCTTGCTAGCCTTAGTGACTAACCCAATATCTTCTTTATCTGAAAGTCATTTAAATAGGAGCTGACTGAGATAGATTTAAAAATGGAAGGGAATGCATAGGTCATCTAGACCAATTCATTTCATATTCTAGAGAAAGAAAAATCCAGAGATTAGGAAACCTAGATGCTCCCTTGCTTTGAGATCTGTTTATTTCAATTAGAATAATATTTTTTGAAGGGAACCCTTTCTGAAATATTAAATTTGAGGCTATAAATCAGGGGAACAGGCAGGAATTTCTTCCTCTTTTTAAAAACATTTTATTTTATTTTTAAATTAGCAAGCATTTATTTTTCTCTCCCCTCCTTAAAAAAAGAGAGAAAGGCGGAACCAAGATGGTGGTGTGAAAAGGTGACTCTCTGCGTCCTCCTCCGACCTTCTCTCAAATCAACAATAAAATAAGCCTCTGAACTGATCTTCAAGTCAAC